>JBBPBX010092609.1:0-13704 GCA_038048925.1 Garcialebias charrua
TAATATTCACACACTCTTATTCACATTATACACACACATATTTACAAGTTTAGTCTATCTGGTTTCACAACCCGTCTCCCAGACCTGGTTCTAGGAGTAGGTGAAAGTTCTGGAAGGCTCTGTTGTGGAGGTTCTTCAGGACTCTGTTGAACCAGTTCTGGATCAACATCCCCTTCCAGTACTTCTGGCTCTGTCGAAGGCTCCCTGGCAACCAAATGACGACGATTTCGCCTAATCGGTCCATGGGGTCCTTCCACAATGTATGAGCGTGGAGTATAATGCGTGGTAATCACTGCTCCACTTGTGCCTTGATCTTTAATCCACACACCTTGTCCTGGAGTCAGTTTGCTAAGAACTCTTGCTCTGTGGCGTGAATCATACCTCTCAGCATCATTTATCCTCCTCTCTTTCTCTTTTCGAGCAACAATGTCAACGTCCGGAAGAAATGGCCTCAACAAAGATGGAAGTGTCGGCACCGTTGTACGAAGTCTCCTTCCCATAAGAAGTTCTGCTGGGCTGTAACCATTCCAAAGTGGTGTTGCTCTGTAGGCGAGTAAGGCGAGATACGGATCGGCTGCCTTTTTCAACAAGTTCTTTACTGTTTTAACAGCACGTTCAGCTTCCCCATTGCTTTGTGGATATCTTGGGCTACTGGTAATATGGTTAAATCCATATAACTTTGCAAATGTAGCAAAAGCAGCACAGGAAAACTGAGGACCATTATCTGTAATCAATTCTTCTGGAATGCCGTGACGGGCAAACATAGATTTCAGATGAGGAATCACATCAGACGATCTTGTGGGACTTAGTTGAGCAATTTCCACAAATCTTGATGCATAATCCACAACCAGAATATAATCTTTTCCTTGCAGCGTAAACAGATCGGCCCCAAGTCTTTTCCATGGTCTGTCTGGATACTGTGATGGCATCAGCGGTTCTGTACAATTTTCTCTCTCTCTGTTGCAGGTTTGGCATCTTAAAACCAGTTCTTTTAACTGCTGGCTCAGTCCAGGCCACCATACTGACTGCCGCGCTCGTTCTCGACATTTCACCACACCCAGATGTCCTTCGTGTAGTCTCATGAGCACATCGTTTCTCATGGTTGAAGGAATAACAAGTCTCTCGCCCTTTAGCAACAGACCATCCTTCACTGTAAGAAACGCCTTTTCTGCCCAATACAGTCTGAGTGCTGGTTCGCTGTTATAGTGTGCAGGCCATCCTTCCACACACAGCTGCATCACACGTGCACATACACTGTCCCGTTTCAGCTCCTCTCTCAGCTCATCAAGGTAACCAGTGCTTGCAGGTAGGTTTCGTACCACATCATCCACATAAATGTTTGAGTCTTCGACCAACTCTGCTTCGGTCGCAGTTAGGTTTCCTGCCATGGGAGCACGTGACAGTGTGTCAGCTGTCCACAAATCTTTCCCTGGTACATATGAGATGGAATATGAATATCTCATCAGACGCATTCTAAAACGCTGGATACGTGGTGGAAGGCAATCTAACGTCTGCGAACCCAACAGACTCAAAAGTGGTTTATGATCTGTCTCTAACTGAAAATGTCTACCAATGAGATAAGTACTGAATCTTTCACAAGCCCAGGTGATACTAAGAGCTTCTTTTTCCACCTGTGCGTATCTCTGTTCAGTCTGCGATAGAGACCGTGACACATATGCTACAGGTCTCCATACTTGACCCCATTTTTGAAGTAACACACTCCCCAGACCATAAGCAGATGCGTCTGCCGTGACTTTACATTCCCGGTTTGTATCATACATGGCTAACACTGGTGGGGATATAAGCATTTCTTTTAGCTCATTAAATGCTCTAGCCTGATCAACTCCCCACATCCAACAGTTTTTCTTAGACAAGAGATCCCTCAGAGGCTTGTCTCGCTCTGCCAACTGTGGAATAAACTTCCCCAGCTGATTAACCATCCCGAGGAAACTTCTGAGTTCACTCACATTTCTAGGTTCCTTCATTTGTCTCACTGCTTCAGTTTTATTTGGATCGGGACTAACTCCCTTAACAGAGATCATGTGGCCCAAAAATTTTACCCCCTGCTTTGAAAATTCGCATTTATCAATGTTAAGTGTGAGACCAGCTTCTTGAATTTTCCCAAGGATTGTATGCAGACGAGCATCATGCTCCTCCTGTGTTCTCCCCCACACTAACACATCATCCATGTGACAAACTACACCATCTAGTCCCTCCGTAACCTCTGTTACCATTCTGTTCTGGAAATGCTCAGGGGCAGAAGCTATACCAAAAGGTAACCGTTTAAAAAAATAACGACCAAAAGGTGTAATGAAAGTTGTGTATTTTGCTGCATCTTCAGTTAGAGGAATCTGCCAAAACCCCATATTAGCATCTAATTTACTGAAGATTCTGGCTCCTGCTAGCTTACCGAGTGTTTCATCCACAGAGGGAAGAATATACTTCTCTCTGCAGACAGACTCATTCAGCTTTGTAAGGTCAACACATATGCGCACCGCACCTGTTGGTTTTGGAACAACCACCATCCCTGAACACCACTCAGTTGGCTCCTCAATTCTACAAATCACACCCAAACTTTCCATACGGGACAATTCTTGTTTAACTTTGTCCATCAAAGGAAGTGGAATCCTTCTGGGTGTCTTTAATGAAAATGGTTGAGCTCCTGGTTTCAGTTTGATGTTATAAGGCTGTTTCACCTCACCCAGACCACTGCAAAGCTTTGGATAGCTAGTTTTCACTGTTTCAGCAGTTATCTCATTTAATCTAGCTACCAGATCCAGCTTCTGAATGGCTGGTCTACCCAAAAGTGCAGTGTGCAGGTGTTTCAAAACATACACGCTTTCCTGTATCTCTTTTTCTCCCCTTTCCATTAACATTTCAGCAACCCCCACAACATCCAGAGCATTTCTCCCTGGACCAAGCAGTTGCCTGGTGGCTTTTTTCAGAATGGGGGGGCTCCTGTCTCTGTAGATGTCCTTGAACACATCATATGGCAGAACTGTAACATCAGCACCAGTGTCAATCTTGAATGAGATGGATCTGTTATTAATTTTAACATCCACCTTCCAAGGTTCATCTCCATTATTAATGCTACCTAAAAACAAAGAATCATCTTCTTCGACAGCATGCACATTCTTGAGCGATCGACACACCTTCTTATAATGTCCCATCTTCCCACATAAATGACATTTTTCCCCCTTGGCTGGACAGTCATGTTTGGGATTAAATGGAGAGCTGCCACACTTAAAACAATGAGAGTTCTCCCTTTTAGTACTTGAAGTAGTGTGCGCTCTGGGTTGATATTTAGTCTTGCCACGCTTAACATAACTCTTGTACACTCTGTCAACAGATTTTCCCTTCTCTGTTTCTGAACTGATATCATGACGCAGACAGGATTGCTGCCGTTTCACTTCTTCACTCTGTCTTGCTGAATAGATGGCTTTCTCTAGAGTTAAATCTGGGTCAAGCTGCATGCGTTCGGATAACCTTTTATCCTGCAGACCCACCACCAGTCTGTCCCGAATCAGTTCATCATGTAGCGCTCCATAATTGCAATGTTCTGCTAGCGCATACAGTGAAGTAACAAAAGCATCAACAGTTTCATGCTCCTCTTGTTTGCGCATGTTAAATCTGGCACGCTCATAAATCACATTCTTCTTAACAACGAAGAAAGCTTGAAACCCATCACAAACTCCTCGATACGTGTTTCTTTGATCATCTGGCAACGCTAATCCCCGTAACACGTCATCAGCTTCATCGCCCATGCAATAAATTAGCGTGTTAACTTGGTTCTCCTCAGAACTAGAGTTCAGATTACTTGCCAGACGAAACCGTTCGAATCGTCGTATCCACTTGGCCCACTCCTGTGGCTTCGTGAAGTCGAAAGACTCCGGCGGCTGGATGCTAAACGTCGCACACGGACCAGCAGAAGCGACTCTCGGCGCGTCGTCATCCGCCATGTCTCCGGCAGCCAAACACCGTCGCACCCTCACGATGACTCCAACACTCCTGACACCATGTCGTGTTATTGAAAGAGTCCTCAGGCAAAACGTGTCAACGTGATTTCTTTATTTCAGATCGCCCTGCTTCCAGCTTAGCCATCAGCCTTACAATCAGCGTCACCTGGCACCCTGAGCCTGGCGCTCCTTTTATGACATCATCACCAGTGGCCATCTGTAGTTTTTCCCCCAGGCCTTACATTAACACCACATAGATAGCACACAGAAATAACATAAAAATTTAAAAAATGCATCTGAGGTCCCCTTTAAAAAATAAACCATTTGTAAATCCGTCAAGATTACAGCGAGTTAAGCGTATTTTTGTTTGTATAAATCCCTCACCTCCATACGGTTTCCACAGCTGCAGCTAATGTTGCTGTCTGTGGCAAGATGGCTGCCGCTTGACGACGCCGGTGACTCCGCCTCAGCTTATCTAGTGTTTATTATATCTATGGTTTTCCCGCCAGTTGAGTAGGAGTTGATTAAAAGTGAAGAACTACATCCCGTCTCCTGTGTCGTCTCTTCACCACCTCCTACAAGACCTCCATTCTATCTGGATGATTACTGTATATTTGTTCATAGGAACTGAGTGAGTTTCCTGCATGGGGCAGAATAATCCCCACACTCAGATAGAGGATTTGGGTAGTCCACCCCTCCCTCTTAGTTAAATTTAAATGTTACAGAGATTACTGTTATGAGATTTATATACTGTTCTGAGATCTATATACATATGGGTTCTTAGACTGAACTGTGACTGTAAAGAGAAGTTTGTGCATTACTGGTGTAGAATAAATAAATAACAGTACAGTAATAATAAGTTAGAGTTCTAGCACATTCTGCTTTAGGAAAGTATTAGTACAATACAGAGTTAATTTTGGGTATTCCACAGAATGCATCTTTCTGGCGTGTGATTTACGTTTGCATCTCTACATGTTCTTACGTAGCCTGGTTAAAACCAGACCCTTGTCCTTCACTTCGCTTCGTAGGGTCTGGGATTTCTCCCATAGACAAGGATTTCTCCGGTAGATTTTTGACCGGACCAATCAGAGAACAGAAGGCGGAGTTTTGTTAGTTTAGCATGGCGAGGTCCAGGCTATCAGATAGCTCAGAAACCACTCGGTGGATATTTTTTCTGCTACCAGTGTGTAAATTATATGGCTCTAATTTACTGACTGTTGGCCTAGATGAAACATTTGAGATAAAATTCGATTTTTTATTCTAAAAAAGCTAAGTCTGGTCCTCTGGACATTCAAAAAATAAAACAAAACAAAGCAAAAAAAAAAAAATGTAGAAACGTTTCGTCTTTCGTCCGAAAGACTTCCTCAGTCTGAGTTGCTGTGTTCAGCTCAGTCTTATAAATAGCACCCTCCCACAGTGTTGCACAACCAGTTGGCTGATGACAGCCTGAAACCAGCTGCTCACATGATCAAGGAGGGCCATCAGCCTAACAATGGATCATTAGCACCCTGATGGTTGTTTGCTATTCACAGAGGGCTGAGTGATACTAGCAATAACAGCATTGTAAGAGGGGGACAGTTGAACCCGGAGGCCTCCACCCCTGTTTAATGATGGACGGTTTCTTTTCACAAAGATGGCCTCCTTACTCCTCTCTCAAACCATCGTTCCTCTCTATCAAGGAACGATATTGATTTTTTATTATTTATTTTCGTAGCGCACCCGAGGCTGTTTGGAAAATGTCAAACCGAAACAATTTAAATCCAGCAGATTTGACCATTTCGTGAATTGATTTAGGAACTGTTAAGCTCAGGAACACTTCTGATATAACGTCAGCTAAGAAATATATTTTTTCTCAGCAAAGAAATAATAGTTTTTTACCTTTTTTTCTTGAAAATTCCTTCGTGGCGGCAGCCATTTTAACTGACGACGTCAGTCGACGTCGTTCAAAACTCCGCCTTCTGTTCTCTGATTGGTCCGGTAATCCGCCTTCTGTTCTCTGATTGGTCCGGTCAAAAATCTACCGGAGAAATCGTTGTCTATGGGAGAAGTCCCAGACCCTAGTACGAAGCGAAGTGAAGGACAAGGGTCTGGTTTTAACCAGGCTAGTTCTTACGTAGACCCTCACAAATGCTATTCAGAAAGGGGGATGTAGTATCAGGCTATCTGTTGGTAGGAACCTTTGTGCTGTACAGTATTGTGTTGCGGGTTGGACCGTAATAAAGGCGTACCGTATTCTCCGGCGTATAAGTCGCACCTTTTTGCCTACATTTCTAAGCCCTGCGACTTATAGGCCGATGCGACTTATACGTTGATTTTTCCATTTAATTGGGCATAATTAGGTTGGTGCGACTTATACTCCGGTGCGACTTATACGCCGACGAATACGGTACCTGTTAAGATGAAGTCGTGTCACGCAGGGTTTATGTAGCCTCAAGGTTTTACTGAATATACATATCGGAGAACAGAACAAAGGGGACTATAGTTTTTTCAAAGATTACTTTGTCTAACATCAGTCTGTCAGTAGTGTGAAGAAATATGTTAAAAATATATGTTTATGTAGTATTATGTCCTGCAGACATTAAATGCACCACAGTTGCGGCGATGCGATTGGTGGGTCTGGGGCTGGCTTCCTGTTTAAAACGGGCCCAGCTCTCAGGGTTGACACACGTCACCCGCCTTCCGGCGGCGTTGGCTTGCTGTGTCACGCGCTGGCGTAATTGGGTGTTTTCAGTCGCTATGGACTGTTTTAGCAACCACCATTACAAGCTTCCTGCTTCCCTCTCCTGCTAGAGGTGGAGCTCGGTGGTGAGTAAAAGCGCTATTTTATGTCTGTTTTATACTTTTGTAGATTTTAATGTCAAATATTTATTGTTTTAGTTCGCTGCTGTTTGTCCTTTGCAACGTCTACTTCCTGTTGTCCGTGGCGACGTCTACTTCCTGGTTGTCCGTGGCCGTTCTGCGGCGGTCTGGACTGTCCCGACTGGTTCTGCTCCCCATCCGGGTCGTCCCTCGCCTGCCGGCTGGTCCTGGGACTGTTTGGGGCCCGCTGTCTGGACGGCGTGGCGTGGGCTACGTCACGCGTCCTGCGGGCCGAGCTGAAGCCGACTGATGCCAGCTCAACCTCTCACACAGGCGTCGGTTGTAGTGACGTCTCTTTGGGTGCAGCGGATTTCACCAGGGCGGACTTTGGACTGATCGATAAAAGGATCTCTTCAGGCGGTGACAGTCGTCTTGTTTTGGTGTGTGTGTGTGTTTGTGTGTGTGTGTGTGTGTGTATATGTGTGTGTATGAGTTCCTTCCTGTTTTTTTTTAGAATATAGATGTGAATTGCACTTTTATAGAAATAAGCTAGAATGGCCTTTTTAAAACTGTATTTTAAATTTAGTACTTTATTAAACATCCATCCATCCATCCATCCATCCATCTTCTTCCGCTTATCCGGGGTCGGGTCGCGGGGGTAGCAGCCTAAGTAGGGAGGCCCAGACTTCCCTCTCCCCAGCCACTTGGAGCAGCTCCTCCGGTGGAATCCCAAGGCGTTCCCAGGCCAGCCGAGAAACATAGTCCCTCCAGCGCGTCCTGGGTCTTCCTCTGGGTCTCCTTCCGGTGGGACATGCCCGGAACACCTCACCAGGGAGGCGTCCAGGAGGCATCCTAACCAGATGCCCGAGCCACCTCAACTGGCTCCTCTCGATGTATTTATTAAACAAACTGTGCAATTTAATTGGTGTGTGTGAATCTGTCTCATGCCTCATCTGCAACGGATCTATGTGCCTTAAGGGTAACTTTTAGTAAAGTTTTTAACCAAATTCACTTCTTTTATTAAAAATAGATTATTTATTTTTTAAACTAAAGTTCCCTATTTTTATCAATACCTGTTCCGGCTACATTTAGAAAAGTTACAGACTGCACCATTAAAGCATGATTCAGGATAGAGATTAAAGAAAGTTTTTTTTGTTGACTTAGCTTACCATGAGTTTGCTGTTTAATTTAAATTTAAATTTTTTATTTGTACGCATCCTTTATGATTGTCTGTTGTTGTCGTTGTCCATTGTTGTCATCACTCTTCGTTTAAAATTCAGATCTCTCTGGTAAATGAGTCCCAGAGGTTAATGGGATTAAATATGCAAAATGTATTTTTATTTTTTAGAGTGGATATGTTCTTCAAAGTGTTTAGCATAATTTTGCTTTTTAAATATAATGCCATAATAAATGTATGTTTTTTTTACTGTTTTAGCCTGGTTAAAACCCTTGTCCTTCACTTCGCTTTGTACTTTGTACTAGTACGAAGCGAAGTGAAGGACAAGGGTCTGGTTTTAACCAGGCTGAACTGTTTAAAAACGGCCTTGTTTTACACAATGGGGTGGGTTGCCAGTTGGGCTTGTTTGGGGCTTGTTTTCAAAGAGCGAGTCGCATTTTTTTTAATGGAGCTGGTCGCTTGTTTCTGTCGCGAGATCTGGCAACACTGACTGACGGAGATCTGGTACGAAGACACCGCTGAATCTACGAAACGAACGTGTGTCGAAGCTCCAACCTACTTCACAGGTGTTAACCGTGGAGACAGCGGGTCCAACACACTGGAGGAAGCTATGGAGTAAGATCGGGTCTTTTTGAAGGAATAATCTCAGATTACGAAGAGGAACTGTCAAATTGGAGAGAAAAATGAGTGCAGGTTTGTTGTTTTCATTCAGCATCAGACGATGTTAGCTAGCTGTGGTTTCTAATAGATTTAGCTTCTTAACAAGAACTTGTAATTCTGTTGTCTGTGTTTGTAGCTTAGCATGCTAACAGAAGCTAGCGCTAGATCTGGGAACTAAAATATTAGGTCAAGAAGAGGGAGGTTGTTTTAATCTTAATAATACCCAGTTTGGACATGTTCTATTCAAACTAGTAATCAAGGATAAAACAAGTTTTACACACTTAGCAGAGAAGATAATTAAGGCTGTGTCTAAATTCAGGGCCTGTATGCTTTTTTCTTTTATTTTTTTTTCCTGTATGCTTCGAAGGCCGCATTTGAGTTTCAGTCAAATTACCCCTTGTTGTTTTTTAAAATTTTATATAACACTGCAAAGCAACATGTTAAGTTAATTTTGTCAAATAAATAAATTTGATTTTATTTATTTTTTTGGTTATATCACGAAATTTATCATTATGCATATACAGCAAACCCCCTAGTTACGACTCCATCGACCTACGAACAACGGGACCTACGAACGTATCATATTTAATAAAAATATGAAATTACTGTATTAAAAAAAAAAAATTTTTTTTTTTTTTTTTGTGTTTAAATGTTCTTAATTTCATGTGTACATCACTTTGTTGCAGCTGTGGTTGTTTTAAAGGCTTTATAAATAATAATTATGATAAAAAAGATCATTTCTGATCATTTTTTAGCAATCTTGGGCAGCATTCATTCAAGCAGGAAGTAGGTCTTCAGTTTACACGGTCACAAATTAATGTAGAACACCGGACGCCATTTTAGGTTCAGTCACTGGGGTCTCCGGTCACAAATTCATGTAGAACACCGGACGCCATTTTAGGCTAGCTGCCGGGAGCCGGCCCGAAGACTGGTGACCAGGATGGCTTCATATGGATTAATTACGAGCTGGAAACGTCTCTGTGAACTTTGTGGATGTCTCAGGCAGCAGCGGATTTATCGCAGATCGTGCCAGGCCGCCGCGGGAACACCTCCGGCCGGCCTGGCTACACCTCCGGCCTGGCTAGCTCCAGAAGCTAACACGGGAGCTAACACAGGTCTGGAGCAGCTGCGGTGGCTTGCCGGCCCCCGCGCTGCTCTGCCCGACAACAATCAACGCATGGCAACCTAAGATGTCTGCTTTGACCATCTCAAAGTAAGAAAATATATTTTTATTTATTCTGTAAATGTGAATAGCAATGTTTAACATTACAGTACACTACTGTACATGCTTATGTGTGCGCACGCTCCGTTAGCATGATAATAAAAAAATAAAATAAAAATTCACCCTCTACCTACGGCAGAATCGAGCTGCGAACCGTTCTTATCTCCCTAACTCGTTCGTACCTCGGGGGTCACCTGTAATGCTCTGAAATATCACAATATGATTTTTGAGCCATATCGCCCACCCCTAACTCCCGGATGACCAAGCTTCTCACCCTATCTCTAAGGGAGAGTCCAGACACCCTGCGGAGAAAACTAATTTCAGCCGCTTGACTGTATCCGAGATCTTGTTCTTTCTGTCACAACCCAAAGCTCATGACCATAGATGAGGGTGGGAACGTAGATCAATCAGTAAATTGAGAGCTTTGCCTTTTGACTCAGCTCTCTCTTCACCACGACAGACCGGTACAGCACCTGCTTCACTGCCGACGCTGCACCTATCCGCCTATCGATGTCACGCTCCAGCTTTCCCTCATTCGTGAACAAGACCCCAAGATACTTAAACTCCTCCACTTGGGGCAGGACCTCCTCCCCGACCTGGAGAGGGCACTCTACCCTTTTTTTGACCAGGATCTGGCCACATCACACTCGGCTGCAAACCGCTCCAGCAAAGGCTGTAGATCATGACCTGATGAAGCCAATAGGACCACATCATCTGCAAAAAACAGAGAAGTGATTCTAAAGCCACCAAAACGGATCCCCTCAACACCTTGGCTGCATCTAGAAATTCTGTCCATAAAAGTTATGAACAGAATCGGTGACAAAGGGCAACCTTGGCGGAGTCCAACTCTTACTGGAAACGAGCCTGACTTACTGCCGGCAATGCGGACCAAGCTCTGACAACGGTCATAAATGTGCTATATAATAACAGTTTAACAATAATAAACAGTATTTATGTTAGCGTGGGAGATATATAAATTTATCTTAGCTAAATTAATCGATCTGGACTCGTTACGTCATGCCTAACATGCTGCATGTTGAAAATGAAGACACCAGGTTGATTTTTAATTTTATTTATTTATTCAACACCACAAACTGTATATCACAAACACTGAGAATTAAACTGAACACTTTTAAAAACACGTTAACCGAACTGTTATGAACTGGACTCTTCTGTTTTCATCCTGGTGGACACTGGACCCACATCCGAACTGGCACCGGTCCGCTTCGTGGAACGAGAGCTTCGACCTTGCAGGAAAAAAAATAAAAAAAATAAAACCTCAGTTGGTTGTTCTGTGATCGAAGTAAACACAAGGAAAAATTATTAAGAACATTATGTACCTTGTAGCGCTGCTGTAAATCAGCTGATTCTCACGGACTAAAGTCCAACATGTTGACTCGGTTCCGGTCCGCTCAGCAACTGGTGTGCAGCTTGTTAGATGAAGCGGTCCCACTTGGTGTCAAATCAGTCGACTCTTATCCAAATTCCAGCTTTAACTTGTTGTTAACTTGTTGACAACAACTTGTTGTTAGCTGAACTTTTAGCCAGAGAGGAAAACAGACTGACGTAGCACGCATGCGCAATAGTGAAGGTTCAAAAATTCACAGCGCCATCTAATGGCCCGGCATGGTAACTACAGTGAATTCATCAGGGGAAGGGGGGGTCATGAGGGAGGGGGGAGATTCGAGCAGATCCATCTAAACACTTGAATTCGCCCGTGTAAACGTAAAACTTTTCATCTGATCAACATACCCCAAACCTCCGTTTCCCCCCACAGTGTCCGTGTAAACAGGGCCTTAGAATGCATCATTTCCCACTAACTGGATTTCAAGACACAGCAAGGCATCTTCTCGACAATAAAACATCTTTGTTGGAGCGCGAGATTTAGCCAATCACAGTCTCAAGACAGACGATGGTGGGCGGGGACGACAGCGAAATCTTTGAACTGAATAAAGTAAATTAAAAAAAAACGCAGCCGCAGCGCGAGTTGAACAGGGTGAGTGGGGAGGCGGAAGCAGATTAGAGAGGGTGTTTTTAAAGGGGACCACATATTCAAAATTCACTTTTTAATGTTTTTTTTACTCAACTTTGGGTATTTACTTCATAAAAAAACTGTCCTAAGGCCAAAAAAATGCACCAAGTGGTTTATTTACTCTAAGTCGATTTATTTTTCAGGGATAAAAACGTCTCGATTGCACTTCCTGCGGTTTGTGGCGTCACAAACCGTAGCCACAACCCACAGCCACAACCCATCTCAACCTTTGTCCCGCCCCCGTAACCTAGCAACCCCTGGTGATGCTCCACCCACGCGCTTCCTGAGTTCATCTCAGCCTGTACAGTAGGTGGCGGTATGCAACTAACAGTTGTTTGCGATCCGCCATAAATCAAATGGAGAAGAAGAACACTCTTCAGAGAGCAAAGATGCGTGGCTTAATTTCATTTATAATGGCAATGTCCCGGCGACATTACCGAAGAAATTTGTAGTTTGCGCAGCACATTTCACAACAAACTCATTTCTCAACTACCAAAAGTACCAGACCGGATTTGCACAAAAACTTCTGCTTAAGGAAGGTGCTGTTCCATCTATTCGTCAAAGTTCTGCAGATGACGCTAGTGTAAGTACAGAACAGACTGATGTCTTTTAAATTATTTATTAGCATTCGGTGTGAAGACGTGTTCTTCTGCACCTCGATAGTTTAGCTACAGCCTGTGCTAACTGTTTGTGTTCACGTCTTGAACACGATATAGCGCAGGCTTATTGTTTATGATTAGCTTGTGTTAACTGAGATTTAATGTTCAACCTGTTCAATATTGGTTTCGGCAGTTGCAAGAAGCAAGAAGTGCCGTTCTGCACGAACATGATTTGTTGTTTATGAAATGCTAACGCGGAGCTTCAGCTAATGCTAAGGCTGTGTACCGCGTGTGTGTGTGTGTGTGTGTGTGTGTGTGTGTGCGCAACAATGAATCGATAAAATTTGGCTATTAAAAGCGTTGGTAACTAATTTCATCATCGATTCGTTGTGTCGCGCGATTATGCTTCTTTCACGGCGCCGCAGACCTGTTTTGTTCACTTGAACGTTGTAGAAAAGCTGGCTGACTGAATAAAGTTTGAAAAACAAACAAAAGAAACCTCTGCAGCTTGCTGTGTGTGGCTTGAACAGAGCGAGGAGGGAGGAGGAAACATAACAGATAAATAATCGTTAGTTGCAGCCCTATAGTGTGTGTTTTCATCTTAATCTGAACGATTGTCTTTACAAAGCTCGTAGTTGTAACACTTTGAGACCTAATATTTTCTACTGATGGTCACAAGATCCTGTTTATCAAAACCATAAATAGTTTTCTGAGTGACAAATATGCTAATTATCACTGTCCTCTTCAAATATTTTCTCCATAACATCAGCAGCTTTTATGTAGAACATGCATATACTGTATATGTTATTTATGTTTTCAGTACAGTGCATAATATCCAAGTGTTGTAGGTCACCTCAATGCTCACTAATAAATATATAAAAAGCTGAATGTGCTGCATGAGACAGTGTCTCATCTTGCATAATAGTGGGCCAAGCTGCAAACAATTCTAGTTTGTGTTCACATGTTGTTTTGCCAGAAATATATTGTCAAAATCTTTAGTCCGGCTGTGATATAATTAGTATTTTTCAATTTAGATATAATTGTTAGGTTATATAACATCTTTCATTAAACATAAAAACCTTTTCATTTATCTGTCTGTTATCTTACAGGCTCAAACATCTACAAGAAGAGACGCTGCTTGCCAAACAGAGAATGAGCAAGTTCAAAAACGAACTGTGGGTACACAATTATCTCTGAGAACTCTTCAGCCCAACTACAGATCAAAAGGTTTGTAGCTTTGACTTTATTTGACTAAATAT
>JBBPBX010092610.1:0-13704 GCA_038048925.1 Garcialebias charrua
GCTTATGTTATTTGAATCTGTTTTATTTCCCATATCAATGTTAAAGTCTCCACACAAAAAAACATTTTTATTAAAACTCTTCTCCATTAGCTCCAAGATTTTATCCGTGAATATTTCTATATTTGCTCCTGGTGATCTATATACACAACTTATTATTATGTTTTTATCGTTTTTGTTTATTATTTCTATTGTTATCATTTCCATAATATTATCAACTATTATTGACATTTCACTATTTAATTTACATTTTATTTCATTATTGACAAATAGAGCGACTCCACCACCTCTTTTATTATTTCTGTTCATATGATATAATTCATACCCCTCGATGTGAATATTACTTGTGTTATCATCATTGAGCCATGTCTCTGACAGCGCTATTATCGTAAAAGTTCTATTTAACTGTTTTAAGTAATCTGTTATTTTGGATATGTTTGCATTTATACTTCTGCTATTAAAGTGAATAATAGAGAGAACTCCATTTGATATATTGATGTCATTAAACTGCTCTTCATTATAATATTCGCTATCTTTTATTACAGGGAAAAAATTTGCATCAATCACATTTTCAACATTATATATTTTAGGTTCTGAGTCTTCGTATGTTGTCATGTTCTAATGTATTTGTTCATTTCACTGTATATTTTATCCATTTTGAGTGTGAGTTGTTTCATTGATTTGTAATTTTTCATCTCCTGAGTTCATCCAGATCCGTCAGCTCTTTTATCATTTTAGGCTGAGACCCTTCCTTTGTTTTGATAAAGATGTATCCATTTCTTGTCCATGTTGATGCTATTTTTTTTTAACAACCTTGCTTCCTTTGCAATTTTTCCATTTTTTTTGGTTAGATGTTCATTTATGTAAACTTTTGTTCCCTGCAGATTTCTTTTTTATGCATAACATAGTTTTTTGTATTCCTGCTAATGAACTTGACGACTACTGACGGTTTGAATCTTGGTGAATTATTGGGCAGGGTGTGACAGAACGAAATGTCCCCATAGTCTATGTCAATGTTCATGTTCCGTAAGAAAGTAACTACATGCTCCTCCAGAGTCTCTTGTTCTTCCTGAGATTCATACTCTTCCTGAGATTCACATTTGGGTCACTGTTATTAGGAGCTCTTTTATGTGTCCGACACTTAATAACATCATGTTCTGAGATCACCACGTTGTCTTGCTTTGTGTATTGTTCTAAATCCTCTATTTTTCGTTCTAGTTCAGCAATTTTATTGTCTTTGCTAATTATCAGTTCTTTCAGTTCTCTTATTTCTTTAACCATACCGGCCTGGGAATCTATTTTTGCTGTTAAATTTTCTATTTGTTCACTCATAAAGTTGAGTGATTCTTTAAAGTCTTGCATATCTGAGTTGTTTCCCTCCGAGTCTGGTGACTTTTGTCCTCTATTTCTCATATTTACAGAGTTTGGTGACTTTTGTCCTTTATTTCTCGTCATACTTACAGAGTTAGTAGTTTAGTGGTAGCAGGTCTCTGGTTTGTTTGCTGAACCGCGTGGCCCTTCCACGAGGCTCACAGGCCTAACGATGGCGGCTGTGGCCCAGCAGTGCAGCACCCAGATCAGCAGTTATTAGAACAGAACTCACGGTTTCAGCAGCCTGCAGCAATCAGATCTATTATCCGAAGAGGTTTGCTCACTAGATCCGATGTAGCCCAGTTAGCACAGCACGTAGCTCCAGTAGCTCCAGGTGCAGCTCCGACGCCAGCCCAGCCCAGGCGGCTGGTAAATCCAAACATTAAAAACATAAACTGGACTTTATTTGTATCCCGTACTCCTTGTTTATTTACCGCTACCGGTGTATGAATGTGTGTATGGATGGGTGGATGGATACTGTGAAGCGCTTTGGGGCCCCTCAAGGGGGCTGGAAAGCGCTATAAGTGAGCTCCATTTACCATTTATTTGAATTGAGAAAGCTCCTTGTATGAGAAGGAAAACATCTTCAGTTACAAATAAAGTCCATTTGTTTTTGCTTTTAATCTTGTTTGAACTTGCAATACTGTATACAGGTGCTTCTAAAAAAAATTAGCATATTGTGCTAAAAGTCATTATTTTCCATAATGTAATGATAAAAATGAAACTTTCATATATTTTAGATTCATTGCATACCAACTGAAATATTTCAGGTCTTTTATTGTTGTAATACTGATTTGACATAATTTTGGCATACAACTCATGAAAAATCAAAAAGGCGTTCAATACAAGATCAACTGGACTTTATTTGTAACAGAAGACGTTTCGCTTCTCATTCCTCGGATGAGAAGCGAAACGTCTTCTGTTGCAAATAAAGTCCAGTTGATCTTGTATTGAACGCATTTTTGATTTATCATGTCCTGGACGACTGAGAATCTTCACCAGCATAACTCATGAAAAACCAAATTTCCTATCTCAAAAAATTAGCATATCATGAAAAGGTTCTCTAAACGAGCTATTAACCTAATCATCTGAATCAACGAATTAACTCTAAACACCTGCGAAAGATTCCTGAGGCTTTTAAAAACTCCCAGCCTGGTTCATTACTCAAAACCGCATTCATGGGGAAGACTGTCGACCTGACTGCTGTCCGGAAGGTCATCACAGACACCCTCAAGCAAGAGGGTAAGACACAGAAATAAATTTCTGAACGAATAGGCTGTTCCCAGAGTGCTGTATCAAGGCACCTCAGTGGGAAGTCTGTGGGAAGGGAAAAGTGTGGCAAAAAACGCTGCACAACAAGAAGAGGTGACCGGACCCTGAGGAAGATTGTGGTGAAGGGCCGATTCCAGAGCCAGTACTTTTTTCGGATGAAAGCAAAGTTTCCATGTCATTCGGAAATCACGGTGCCAGAGTCTGGAGGAAGACTGGGGAGAAGGAAATGCCAAAATGCCAGAAGTCCAGTGTCAAGTACCCACAGTCAGTGATGGTCTGGGGTGCCATGTCAGCTGCTGGTGTTGGTCCACTGTGTTTTATCAAGGGCAGGGTCAATGCAGCTAGCTATCAGGAGATTTTGGAGCACTCCATGCTTCCAGAGATGAAGATTTCATTTTTCAGCACGACCTGGCACCTGCTCACAGTGCCAAAACCACTGGTAAATGGTTTACTGACCATGGTATTACTGTGCTCAATTGGCCTGCCAACTCTCCTGACCTGAACCCCATAGAGAATCTGTGGGATATTGTGAAGAGAAAGTTGAGAGACGCAAGACCCAACACTCTGGATGAGCTTAAAGGTCCACTGACATGATTTTGTTTTTTACTATTAATCAAATTGCTCAAAATATATATACATTTTATCATTAAAATATGTTCGTTTTTGCAAACAAAATGATAAATCACTTTAGTTTTGCTTTAAAAGTGATTTTGAACTTCAAGCCGTGTTTAATCATGGGAAATCTGATTACACACGAACGCACCATCTGTGACGTAGTTAGAGGCAGAGCTCTGGGCTTGTCACAGTGCACGGGTGTGAGCAACTCGACATGAAGGTAAGTCTGATACAGCATCAGACCTAAATTAGATCCTGTTGTTTCTTGTTCCATCACCCAAACTATTTTCTGCTTCCCAAAATGAAGACAAATAGCTCAAATCTTCACATAGATTAATAAATTCGTGTCAAGTTTTAAAATGTTTGTTTATGTTTATTAAATTTGTTCATTTTTTTTTTACAAAAGAAACAATACAAGACAATCTCATAAATGATAGTGTACAAAATATAAAAAAATGAAAGGTAGCAGAAAGAAGAATAAATCTTATTATATCTGCCCCTTACTTCCAACAATCAGATTAAACAACAATAATCAACCATGTAAACAATAATAATCTTCAACCAACTTTTTCCAACAATCAGATTAAACAATAATAATCTTCAACCAACAGTACAAAATGACTAACTCTTTCTAATTTTCTAACTAATACAATACACATTACGCTATTTCATATATATTTTTTAACACATTTGTTTTGATCATTTTCTTAAATGTAAACATTGACTTGGCATTTTTAACTACATTCTCCAAGCCATTCCATAATCTAATTCCCTGGATTGAG
Source organism: Garcialebias charrua (assembly GCA_038048925.1). Classification (NCBI taxonomy): domain Eukaryota; kingdom Metazoa; phylum Chordata; class Actinopteri; order Cyprinodontiformes; family Rivulidae; genus Garcialebias; species Garcialebias charrua. The sequence continues at coordinate 4,038 of JBBPBX010092610.1, forward strand.
GTAGAACGTCCCTTCAAACTAGTTCTGAATTGTGGTTTTACAAACATCTCTGTCCCCTTAAGATTATAACAACTTTGTCTTTTAACAAAATGCATTTGGATATTTAAAGGTAATGCATTATTTTGAGCCCTATACATAACTGATAAAATATTATAGTCTACCAAATCATGGAACTTCAATAACTTCAGTTGATAAAATAATGTACTTGATGGATGACGGTAATGTTTTCTAGTGATAATTCTTACAGCTCTTTTCTGTAATACAAAAATAGGCTTTGTGATTGTTTTACACGCATTCCCCCAAACATCAATACAATAGATTAAGTGTGGAACAATGATTGTGTTATACAACAAATACAGAGCTTTATCATTCAATAGGTCTCTGACTTTGTACAGTACTGCAATCGATTTAGCTATTTTTATTCTTACAGAATTTATGTGTTGTTTCCATGTCAGTTTGTCATCAATGATAACACCCAAAAACTTCACCTCACTCACTCTACAAATCTCAACATCCTCAATTTTGAGTGGAACATCAACAGTTTTCTTTTTATTACCGAATATCATGTAATTAGTTTTTTCTAGATTTAATGATAATTTATTTATTTTAAACCAAGTTTGTATCTTGACAAATTCCGTCTTTATCAATTTCAACATTTGTTCTATATCTTCACCTAAACAGAAAAAAGTGGTATCATCAGCAAAAAGTACACATTTAAGGAGTCCTGACACATTTACCAAGTCATTCACATATAAAATAAAAAGCTTTGGTCCAAGTACAGAGCCTTGGGGAACTCCACATGTGATATTACAGAGGTCAGATCTTACATCATTTATTTGTACAAATTGTTTCCTATCTTTTAAGTAGCTAGATACTGTAAAGGGGTTAAAGGGGGGGTCAGTTTAATACTGACCTCCTTTTTACCTTAATTTACTTATTCAGATTGAATAGTAAATTCACGGATTCTCTTCTTTTTCAGTTTATTCAATATTTCTGTGATCTTTATGATGGATAAATAAACAGAGCCATTAAGTGACAATGGACACGTTAACTTAGTTTGATATGTCAAAGAGACACTATCATTTATTTAAAATAAATCAACTAAATTAACACCATTACACTTGATTGACATGATTTCACTTTCTTTCAATTCAAATACGTCAGCACACTTAAATTCAACACAACAGACATAAATATTGGATGTTAACATATTTAGTCTGTGGGCTCTTTTAGCTTAAAAATATAGTTTCCAGCTTAGATAGAGAGGGGAAAGAGTAGGAGGAATAAGAGGTTGGAGAGATTAAGTTATTTATCTCGAGTGTAACCAGAGATGACACTTTCCATCCGACTTCGGCTAAATCCCAGGTACGTTTGTAAACAGCTTTACCTTTTGACGATGCGTCTGATAAAGATATTACCAGCCTCCCAGGTGCACAGAGTCCTTCCGGCCCTCGTACGTCTGAACTGGTCGTTTACTTCCAACGTCTCCTCGGATCCGCGTCAGCCGTCAGAAACATGTGGCAGCTTCTGGCTGACTTCAAGACGAGATGTTTCTCAAAGAAAGTTCATTAAGAACTTTGGAGCTTTTGCTCGGGGAACTGGATGGAGGCGTCCATCAGTTCTAGCTGACAAGTTAGTCTTTGGCTCTTGACCAAGCTTGACCAGCTGCAAGGCAGAGAGCTTTCAGGTCTCTGTCCATTCAAACTCTCTGTCCATTCAAAGACTGCGTAGACTCATAACAGCCTGTTATCAGTCCTTAGCTGAAGACGCCGGTCGTTAGCTCTTGACCACACGTGTCCAGCTCTTGGGAAAGTTCACATCTCTTTGGAAGTTCCCAGCAACTCTCTGGAGCGTTCTCGCACAGTTTAGAACTTAAAGAGCAGGCACAAAGAGAGGAGTTCACTTGTCTTATCAGAACCCAAGGTTACAGCAGCAGAGGGAAATTGTTTAGGAAAAGACAGAGCAGCTGGAGCCTTGTTCATGAAAAACAACGGATTAAACTGTCTTCTTATTTCTAAACAAAACAGTCGGGTCTCTGTGACCCGATATTTCCCTTTAACACAGCAGTGGACACAGTTTAACTCTCACAGAATAACACAGCTTAAAAAGCACACATCATGAAAATGACAAAAGTTATTCTTTTGATCACATTAGAATAAAATCAAAGATAGAAATAGTCTCTTTTGGTGACTATATTTATCAGATTATAGCTAAATGAATGATTATGTAGTAAATGTCTTGCTTTACTGAGTGGTCAGTAAAGGTCATCACTGGACAGTTCAAAAACCTTAATTTGACCCTGGGTAGGTCCATTACATCTCCCCCCTTTTGGAAGCCATCGCCAGTCCTTGGGGATGGGGTCCAACACGAAAGGAAACCTTGAACTGTCTTTGATCTTGAAGTAATCCAGCAAGTGGAAAAGAAAAATCAAAAATTATAATCCCATAAAGTTTTTGGAAATTTCATACTGTTCAGAGGTAATCCCATTGCGAAAAGCTTTTACTCCTTTGGAAAACAAAGTCTGTTAACTCCTGGAAAACAAAGTCTGCGATCCTTTGGGAAACAAAGTCTTATAATCCACAGCGGTAATTCCATAGCAGTAATTCCACAACGATTAGTTTTGTTGATTGATCAGCACCAATTGTTTTCATAATCAGCATGTAGAGGGGATCCCTCGATTGACGCAGAGGAGGCGGCCCTTGGACGAAGGTTGAAGACCAAGCGTTGGAGCTGCAGGTCCCCACATCGAAGGTTGTTGGCTGGTTGGTTTCCAGTCAGTGCCACTCTGGTTCTATGTGTCATGCAATTATGTGGTTTTTTAAGGTGGGCTTATGATTGGGATTTTACATTAAGCCTTACCTATATGCACCTGGTATGTAAGCTATCATGGTTTAGATCAGCTACACTTACCAATTAAGGGGTGGATCAATTCTGTAAATTTAGATATAGGGATTTGTACCTATAAAATTTTGGAGGGCTTCTGTAACGAAGGCCTCTAATTCCAAACTATTCCTCCATTCATTACTTAGTTTAGGTTAAACTAAAATAAAAATGAAATATAGTTTGATCTAAATGTCTGTTGTCTTTTAGACGAACGACGTAGGATTTGGTGTTCCTAATAAATTTTGAAGTCTATGGCGAGACTCATCAAAATGAATAGGTAATCTAGAATAGAAACGATCGAATCGGTTCAATTTAGAAATTGTGAGACCAGTGTAGTTTATGGTACCTTGGGTAGCTTTAAACTACATTGGCTCTTCAACGATTGAGATTTAACAAAACGAACTGCATGTTGGCATAGTTAAATCCATATCATTCATTAACCAATGTTAATACAAAACCTTTTTGGCTGGGAGTGTTCAGAACCAAACAATATCTCAACTAATGACAACAGTAATGACTAAACAACAAGGAAACAACGTTTCACTGCTTCGACACACTCTTGTCGTCAGATTCCAAAGTGCAACACACAAGAAAAACAGGTCTCAACTTTATGACCGAGGTCAAATTAAATCTCGTGGATTTAAACGGTTGTTAAGGTTAGTTTTTTGTTGTGGGTTTTAGGCTTAGCGTTTCTAAGTTCAAATTGGACAATGCGACTTATAGGGTGGGAAATATGGTAGTTTAAACCTGATTAGTTTATTTACTAACTTGTGTTTGGACGACCTTATTATCCCATGAAGTCGGTGAGTTTGTGAGATCTTTGTCTTTTGTGGAGTCATTGAACGCCTTGTAAGGTTTGATCTGATTTCGATGTACCCATTTAGCAATTGGCTCTTTGCGGCCTTTGCTGATTTTGATTTCGTAGACGACTGAGGACACTTTGTCTGTTATCAGATGAGGTCCAGTCCACCTGGGCATTAGTTTGCGGGCGAGAGTTCCGGTCTCGGACCCTCCTTTCCCGGTTGCTGGGGCGAACGTATAGTACCAGACTCTGTCTCCCACTTGGAGTTCATTGTGAGAGGCCTTCTGGTCGTAGTACGCCTTGCGTCCTTCAGCGGATTTTTCCAGGTTTTTCTGGGCGAAAGCAAAAGTGTTTCTGAGGTGTACATTCAAATCTTTCATGTATTGTTGTGTAGTGTAGGCTGTCGCCACTCATTGTAACAGGTTGGTCAGGCACAGTAACATTCAAATCTACTGACAAACTACTTACTTCCTCTGTCTCTTCCGAGCATAGAGGTGTTGGGCCATTATTCCGGGACATTTGTGACTCCTTGCCTATTTCGAACTGTTCTGTTCGAGGCGCGGGAGGTGCAGTTCCAAGGCTCGGTGGTGTCTGTTGGGACAACGCATAGTTACATGAGTATAGGTCCCCATCCTTCAATTTCTTTTGAAGTCCACCCGCCGATTGACCTTGGTTTTCACCCATCTGGTTCGATCTGAACCATTTTGGTTTCTTTCTCCCGCGGATACCCCCACTTTGTGGTTTGTCAGGTTGAAAGGTCTGTTTCTTTTCGCCTTTGTTAGGAGAGGGAGTTGATGAACTTGTCCCTTCTAGCTCCAGCGAGTGGGATTTGACCGCTTCATTCGGGGACACCTGTAAGGGTGTTTTGGCTAGCATGTTAGCTGCAAAGACATCCGCAGCACACTCTACTATTTCATTCAAAGATGTTGCTTCTAAATCACCCCAGGCCAAGTTCCATGGCAACTCGAATCTAACATCAGGGATTAGATTATCCCTGAAAACAGATTTGAAAAGCGTCTGCTCTTCCAGGTCAGGTTCCATCATGTCACCTATATACGCCTTCAAAATTCTGGCAAAGAAAAAATATGGATGTTCATCGTTTCTCTGCAAGACATTTCGGGCAGCTGAGTAGTCACCACACAATGAGAAAGATTTTTCCTCTGTGCAAGGTGCAGGGGGAGCAAGTTCATGGCTCCGGGGTTCCTCTTGGTACCCTCTGATGTATGGGTCTTCTAGAGGCACATACTGTATGAGCCTTGGACGCGTACCGTCTTGAACTTCCATCTTTAACTTGATTTTTTGTGAAAATCAATAAGACAGTTCGAATTTTAATGTGTGCAAATAAATCTTCACTTTTAATGCAGCACTGAGTCAATCAAACTAATCAGCTGTCTGGTTTAAGTGTTTCACTGTGTAAAAAGTATTTCTATTCATAGGTACCTTCTTCAGGTTTTACCCTCAAATGAATTGTAAAAGTTAAATGCCTTTTTGCAGTGTTAACTTTAAAATATAACTTATTTTTCAACAACAGTTACTAACTAACCCAAGCATGACGTCCGTTTTACTTACTCAAACACTATTTAAAAGATTCGAAATAAATACATTGTTCACACTAAAATGTACCCAGAATGCTGCTCCATTATGCCTTAAAAAAGATGTATTGCAGTTTGGCTAAACTGTTTTGCTGTATTTTGACAGTTATCAGGAGTGAAAAATGGATTACCTGTTTATTTTAAATATTTTTTATCTAAAATAAACTGGAGGTGTTTGTGTGCTTAGCATAACATGACAGATGGCATTCCAAATAAAAATCAGTGACTTTTATCAATTTGTTGTCTGTTGACATCCTCAAAGTTGTTCTGCTATCTTTGTTTTGATTTTTTGTGAAAATCAAGTCAGCAGATGCTTTCTGTTTATTTTGAATTTTGTATTTAAAATAAACTGGAGTCATTAATTTTACACAGAAAAACGTTAAAAATGCAATTTTTAACTAAAAGTGTACAGTGTACACCAATTCTGTTTAAAATTCAGAGATGTGAAGAGCTTAATGTGGAAATTCTCTGTTCTCCATCATTTTTTTAATTTATTTTATTTAATCTGAAAATCAAATAAAAGATGCTTTTTGAGTGTTATTTTAAATCTCTTCAGTATTTAAAATGAGCATCAATTGTTCGTCTGTACCTCTGTTATTCAAAAATTCTTTATTTAAAATAAACAGGATTTTTTGTTTGTGTACAGAACAATTTTAAAGCTGGTAATTTTTTACCATAAAAATTGCTGACTTTATGAGGTGTTGAGAGAAAACTCATCTATTAACGTCCAGCAGGGGGCAGCGTCGAGTATGTTATCACGAAGCGACTGAGTTTAAATCAGTACATGGAAAGAAAACAACCTATTAGGGTTAGTTTTCAGTAAGAACGTGATAATTGCTCGAACCGCGTTCTTGTCAGAGACAAGTTTATGTTGCTAGACAGGGTTGATGGCTTCAGATGAGTGTTTAAGTGTGTGTTCGTGTGTGAACGAGTGTGAACCAGCGAGTGTGACCTGTCACTCAAAGTGCGGCACCTGGAAGTGACGACAAAAATGGGCGGGCCAACGCAGCGTGCGTAGCGCGTCACCAGCTTCTTACGTGAGCGAGGCGGAGCTCGCTACAACATACGTGACGTCAACAAATCAATCACAGCATATGTAGTTCATTCTCCAAGCATAAATGGCGAATGTAGTTTTTCTTACCTTCGACCAATGTAGTACCGGAAATGACGACAAAGTGGGCTGGTCGCAACGGCGTGCGACGTGATTGACAGCTCACAACAGCGAATCAGCGTTCGCCACAAGAGTGATTGACAGCACACAACAGCGAATCAGCGTTCGCTACAAGAGTGATTCACAGCACACAGCACTCGTATCATCCAATCACAGCTCATAAACGGACATGAGACACGTCTTCTTAACGTTAGCTTGCACAGCAGACCACAACTTTATAGACTCTTAAAACAACTCAAACGCTACAATTTAACTTCCCAAAATGCTGAAACATGCGGCGCACATCTAGACAGGCCAACTTAGTCACGCTCAGTAACCCAGCACTGCAGCTGTTGAACAACACGGACTCTCACGGAGTCACTCAAGGTCGGTTCCGTCCACTTTAAAGGAGCAGAACTCGGGTTTCAGAACCACTAACCGACACGTTCTAACATATATGCTGCTTCGACCTTCTTTAAAATGTAAAACACCACAACAGCAATCTTGTAGATGTTAAATTAGCTTTCAGGCTTCTGACTCGGCGGTCAAACAAAGCTTTGTACAGGAGTCCGCGTGAACTGGACCGAACCAGAACCTCCACAGACTACGGCTGACAAAACTTCACCTGAATGCTTCCAACAGCGTCTAACAGAGTTGAAACAATAATAATCTCACAGCTTCAAATGATAAAAACATGCAGAATCTGCCTGCTTTGAACACTTCCAGCCAAAATCATTATCCTCAGAGTTTAAAACTTGGATCCTTTTATGCAAACATGACGTTACAGTTCATGACTGAGACCACAGATTTATCAATAAACTTTTAGAAGCCGATACGAGGCCACCAGATGTAAAGGGGTTAAAGGGGGGGTCAGTTTAATACTGACCTCCTTTTTACCTTAATTTACTTATTCAGATTGAATAGTAATTTCACGGATTCTCTTCTTTTTCAGTTTATTCAATATTTCTGTGATCTTTATGATGGATAAATAAACAGAGCCATTAAGTGACAATGGACACGTTAACTTAGTTTGATATGTCAAAGAGACACTATCATTTATTTAAAATAAATCAACTAAATTAACACCATTACACTTGATTGACATGATTTCACTTTCTTTCAATTCAAATACGTCAGCACACTTAAATTCAACACAACAGACATAAATATTGGATGTTAACATATTTAGTCTGTGGGCTCTTTTAGCTTAAAAATATAGTTTCCAGCTTAGATAGAGAGGGGAAAGAGTAGGAGGAATAAGAGGTTGGAGAGATTAAGTTATTTATCTCGAGTGTAACCAGAGATGACACTTTCCATCCGACTTCGGCTAAATCCCAGGTACGTTTGTAAACAGCTTTACCTTTTGACGATGCGTCTGATAAAGATATTACCAGCCTCCCAGGTGCACAGAGTCCTTCCGGCCCTCGTACGTCTGAACTGGTCGTTTACTTCCAACGTCTCCTCGGATCCGCGTCAGCCGTCAGAAACATGTGGCAGCTTCTGGCTCGACTTCAAGACGAGATGTTTCTCAAAGAAAGTTCATTAAGAACTTTGGAGCTTTTGCTCGGGGAACTGGATGGAGGCGTCCATCAGTTCTAGCTGACAAGTTAGTCTTTGGCTCTTGACCAAGCTTGACCAGCTGCAAGGCAGAGAGCTTTCAGGTCTCTGTCCATTCAAACTCTCTGTCCATTCAAAGACTGCGTAGACTCATAACAGCCTGTTATCAGTCCTTAGCTGAAGACGCCGGTCGTTAGCTCTTGACCACACGTGTCCAGCTCTTGGGAAAGTTCACATCTCTTTGGAAGTTCCCAGCAACTCTCAAGCGTTCTCGCACAGTTTAGAACTTAAAGAGCAGGCACAAAGAGAGGAGTTCACTTGTCTTATCAGAACCCAAGGTTACAGCAGCAGAGGGAAATTGTTTAGGAAAAGACAGAGCAGCTGGAGCCTTGTTCATGAAAAACAACGGATTAAACTGTCTTCTTATTTCTAAACAAAACAGTCGGGTCTCTGTGACCCGATATTTCCCTTTAACACAGCAGTGGACACAGTTTAACTCTCACAGAATAACACAGCTTAAAAAGCACACATCATGAAAATGACAAAAGTTATTCTTTTGATCACATTAGAATAAAATCAAAGATAGAAATAGTCTCTTTTGGTGACTATATTTATCAGATTATAGCTAAATGAATGATTATGTAGTAAATGTCTTGCTTTACTGAGTGGTCAGTAAAGGTCATCACTGGACAGTTCAAAAACCTTAATTTGACCCTGGGTAGGTCCATTACAATACCCACTGTAATGCTGGTCCTCTAATACCATATTTGTTAAGTTTTTCAAGGAGAATGGTGTGATCAATAGTATCAATGCTTTTTTTAAATCAACAAAAATACTGATACAATATTGTTTTTGATCGACAGCAGTAGTTATTTGTTCCATTAATTCCATGAGAGCCATTGATGTAGAGTTTTTTTTATCTAAACCCATACTGACTGTTGCTTAGAATATTTTGTTTATCTATAAATTGATCTAGTCTGTTTACAAATAGTTTTTCAAGAATTTTTGAAAACTGTGGTAACAAGGATATAGGTCTATAATTGTTGAATACACATTTATCACCATTTTTAAAAAGAGGAACGACCTTAGCTACTTTCATATTATCTGGAAATATTCCTGTTGAAAATGATAAGTTACATATGTATGTGAACGGCTCAATAACATGGCTCATTATGTCCTTCACAAACATCATATCCATGTCCACCCAGTCTTTAGATCTCTTGTCTGTAAGATGTTTTACTACATTCATTATTTCCTCTTTGTTAGTTCCATTTAGAAAAATACTATTTGCACAACCTGTAATTGAGTGGATCGCATTTTTATCTACTTTTGGTATTTTAGCTGCAAGGCTTGATCCAACATTCACAAAATATTGATTAAATCCATTAACAATTTCATTTTCATCATGAATTTCATCGTTGTCTTTTACAAAATATTTTGAAATACCAGTTTTTGCTTTATGATTCTTCAGGACACTATTCATTACTCGCCATGTTGCTTTCATATCACCATTACTTTTATCTAATAATTTACTATAATATTCTTTCTTATGTTTCCTTATAATCCCTACTAATTTATTTTTATACTTTTTATATTTTTCTTCAGCGCTCTGACTTCGCAATTTCAAGAAACATGAATACAAATAATTCTTTTTTTTACAAGCATTTCTCAACCCTTTTGTCA
>JBBPBX010092614.1:0-13704 GCA_038048925.1 Garcialebias charrua
CACGTCAAGTGAACACCCCACCCACTTCAAGGCTTGCTCTCCGACAATGCGTAATGAACGGGGGCGGGCCAGGGCTGGCTCTGGGCCAACCAGAGACGAGCCGGACTGGGGAGGGCCGCGCAATGCGAAAACGGCTTCTGTCCTCTGCATCCTCTGTCCTCACTCCAACTACCTTCATGTCCTCTCTAACTGCATCCATATATCTCCTCTTTGGCCTTCCTCTGTGTCTTTTTCCTGGCAGCTGCATTTCTAACATCCTTCTACCAATATACCCACTGTCCCTCCTCTGGACATGTCCAAACCATCTCAGTGTGTCCTCTCTAACTTTATCTCCCAGTTGTTCAACATGTGCTGTACCTCTGATGATCTCATTCCTGATCTTATCCATCCTTGTCACTCCTAAGGAGAACCTCAACATCTTCATTTCTGACACTTCCAGTTCTGTCTCCTGTCTTTTTGTCCATGTCTCTGTCTCCAGACCATACAACATAGCTGGTCTCACCACTGTCTTGTAAACTTTTCCTTTGACCTTTGCTGACACCTTTTTGTCACAAATCACTCCTGAAACTTTTCTCCATCCACTCCATCCTGCCTGGACTCTCTTCTTCACCTCTTTACCACATTCCCCATTTTCCTGGACAGTGGACCCCAAGTACTTGAAGTCCTGCACCTTTGTGACCTCTGACCCTTGTAGCCTCACTGTTCCACCTCCTCCCTCTCATTCACACACATGTACTCTGTCTTACTACGGCTGACTTTCATTCCTCTTCTTTCAAGAGCATACCTCCACCTCTCCAAGTTCTCTTCCACCTGTTCCCTGTTCTCACCACAGATCACAATGTCATCTGCAAACATCATAGTCCATGGGGATTCCTGCCTGACCTCATCTGTTAGTCGGTCCATCACCAGAGCAAACAAGAAGGGGCTCAGAGCCGATCCTTGATGCACTCCCACCTCCACCTTGAAGCTATCTGTCCTGCTGTCTCATACATGTCCTGCTGTCCTCATACATGTCCTGCTGTCCTCATACATGTCCTGCTGTCCTCATACATGTCCTGTACCAGTCTAACATACTTTTCTGCCACTCCAGATTTCCTCATGCAATACCACACCTCCTCTCTTGGCACCCTGTCATATGCTTTTTCTAAATCCACAAACACACAATGGAGTTCTTTCTGACCCTCTCTGTACTTCTCTATCAACATCCTCAAAGCAAAGATGGCATCTGTGGTGCTCTTTCTTGGCATGAAACCATACTGCTGCTCACAGATAGTCACCTCTTGTCTAAGTCTTCCTTCCACAACTCTCTCCCAGATCTTCATTGTGTGGCTCATCAACTTAATTCCCCTGTAGTTGCTACAACTCTGTACATCACCCTTGTTCTTAAAAATGGGAACCAGCACACTTCTTCTCCATTCTTCAGGCATTTTCTCACCCTCAAATATTCCATTAAATATTTGAGTCAAAAACCTCACTGCCATCTCTCCAAGACATTTCCAAACCTCCACTGGTATGTCATCAGGTTAGAGCTGGGCCATATCATACCGTTACCGGTAATACCGGTATAAAAAGCTTGCCCGGGCAAAAAACTTATATCATGATATGCTAATTTCATAACGTAATACGTCAGGGCGCCCCGCCCCTTAACACACTTTAAACAACTGCGCACATCCCCTCCAACAATCTGTAGTGGTGTAAAACGCTAATTAGTTACTGCTAAAATGTTAAAAACAACGCGCGCGTCTCTTCTCTCCCCCTGCTCTGCGGCACAGACAGCTGCTGTCCCCCCCTCCCCCGCCCCGCTCTGCCCCGCTCCGAGGATCGAGCCGCGGTGCAGCGTGTCCACCTCAACTAAACACGCGCGGCTCCACAGTCACTCCATCATCCATTAGACACAGTTCAGTTAAAAAAATGAATCACACATTCCTGCATGAACAGATGAAGCTGAAACACGAACAAGTTTCAAGGTCAGCTGATCAATTTCTAGCCTGGTTAAAACCAGACCCTTGTCCTTCACTTCGCTTCGGACAGTGAAGGGAAATGAGAATTGAGCGGAGCTGTGCAGGAAGGAGAGCCAGGCTGATCAACTTGTAGAAGTTACAGCTCATTTAAAGGCAACATATAATTTGTTGTATGTTTCATTTATGCTCACAAAAATCTTAGGCTTCATTTTATTTAGGCTAGTTGTTTTAGGAAACTACACCTGCACTTTAAAAATGATCTGTTATTTAGATTTAAAAAGTCTGCACAAAATAATTAAAAAAAAAAACACCACAAAAACTAAAGTGCAGGTGTAGTTTTACTTGGAGACTAAATACTTTACTAAATAAAGTAATTTCAGTAAAATTAGCCCTTGTTGTTTTTCAAAATTTTATATAATACTGCAAAGCAACATGTTAAGTTAATTTTGTCAAATAAATACATTTTATTTTATTTATTTTTTTAGGTTATATCACGAAATTTATCGTTATCGTGATATACTCTGAAATATCACGATATAATTTTTGAGACATATCGCCCACCCCTACATCAGGTCCTACTGCCTTCCCCTTCTTCATTCTTTTCAGAGCTTTCCGGACTTCACCCTCACTAATCTTTCCCACTTCCTGGTTCACAGTTTCTATGACCTCCACTCTTCTTTCTCTTTCATTCTCTTCATTCATTAGCTCCTCAAAGTAATCCTTCCATCTTCCCATCACACTCTCCTCACTTGTTAGAACATTCCCATCTTTAATAAGCCTAACCTGCTGCACATCCTTTCCAGCCTGATCCCTCTGTCTTGCCAATCGGTACAAGTCCTTCTCGCCCTCTTTAGTGTCCAGTCTCCCATACAACTCATTGTACGCCCTCTGCTTTGCCTTAGCTACTTCCCTCTTTGCTCTATGTCCCATCTCCTTATATTCCTGTCTCCTCTCTTCAGTCCTCTCACTGTCATATTTCTTCTTGGCTAATCTCTTTCTTTGAATGGCGTCCTGCACTTCACTATTCCACCACCAGGTTTCCTTTTCATCCATTCTCTGTCCAGATGACACACCAAGAGATGACATACTTATGTCAAAACAACTTTACAATCTGTTGCCTCCTCCTGGTGCGATCCCATATCTTTCTTAGCTAAAGCACAAACGTTCCCCTCTCGTGATGTCACTTCCGGTTTACCGCTGAGGGCGCTATTTTTAGACAGAGTAGCGAGGGAAGACAAAAAAGGTAGTAGTAGCACATTTTATTTTGAGATATGATCCGTATTTTTGATGAAAATTGGAGTTTTAGACATGTTCGGTTGAAAAGGCAACTACTGGTACATGTGTTTAGAGTGAAAGATGCACTTTAACTATGTTAGGATAGGCTAAGTGCTTGGTAACTGTACAGTACTGTATATTTTTTTAATGAGATGCGCATTCGTAAGTCCAAAACGTCGTAAGTCGGGGGCGTCGTAAGTCGAGGACTATTTGTATGGATTTTGATAGAACGGACACATTAAAATATTTATTTCTAATTAGTAAATAAAAGAACGCCGCCCGGTGGTTTAGTGGTTATGACAGAGTGCAGCTTTTCCTGACGCATCGTGTGTGTGATGAGCAGCGTGACGCCGAGGTCCCTGATCACCTGTACAGGTGTCAGCAGGAACTGACCAGGTAGTACTTGCTGCTCTTGGGGGTGTACTCGGGGTCCCACTCCTCCTCCTGGGGGCGAGCCGTGGGGGGGGCAACAGGGGGGTTCCCGTTGCTGTTCCCAGGATAGTTCCCTCGGGTCCAGCCTCGTCCCCTCACTCTGGGAAACTGAAACAAGACGAAGGTTTGGGTCGAGACACAAACATCTTCATCGCCTCAGAGCAAACAACTGGAAACAGAAGGCGAGACACGGTGACGAGGCGAGGTCACGACAGACGCTGCGTCTTCACATCATCATCATCATCATCATCATCATCATCATCATCATCATCATCATCATCATCATCATCACCATCATCACCATCATCATCATCATCAGGAGGAAGAGCAGAGACCTGCTGTGAGGACAAAAACAAATGTCCGACAGGAACTTACAAATCCTCTGCCTCTTCCTCTGTCTGCTCCTTGGCCCTCGAACTCTCGGGGGCCCCGGTCCCCGGGGCCGCTGTAGTCCCGACCTCTTCCTCTGTCTGCACCGTGGCCCTCAAACTCTCGGTGGCCCCGGTCCCCGGGGCCGCTGTAGTCCCGCGGAGGATATCGGTGTTGGCTGAAGCCCTCCTCCGGGTGCTCTATCCCCTCCCCCAGGTACTCCTTCCCTTTGAACGAGGGAGGGTAGTGGGACGGAGAAGAGGACGACGAGGAGGAGGAATGAGAGCGTTCCCTCTTCTTCTTACTCTTTCTGTGAGGAAACATTGGTTGTCATGGTTACAGGTTTTACCCCAGCAGAAAGATTAAAAACGTTTCGTCTGGTTGCAGACGAACATCTACAGCGGAGGACCTACTTGGACTTCTTGTGGTGTTTCCCAGATTTCTCAGAGGACCTCTCCCTGCTGGGTCCTCGGGAGCCCCCAGGGCTCTTGCCTCCTTCTTGCTTGTCGCGCTCCTTCCCAGCAAACCTCTTACGTCTTTCTATATCCAGACGGAGGTCCGTCACGTCACCTTTGAACTTTTTACTGGGTTCCTGCAGAGGTGAGGTTCTGTTAGCCACGAACGGCTTCATACAAAACGTGAGCACAGAATTCAAAGTGTCTGGCGTGTTGCCAGATTAACACGTGTTTCAGGACATGCATGAAGCTCATGAACATTGACTGACGTCACAGTTTGTGGCTGGATGGTTTTCTGGTCAGAGAAAATACTTACAAGGTAAGGCACAGATAAGCGTCCCATGAGAGGCTTGGACTCTGGATCTTAATTCACTTCCTTTAAGCCTTTGCTCGGGTTCGTACATACCCAATCAATAACCATATCTCTTAGGCTGGGGGGTTTCTTGGCACTTATAAAACACATTTGGTTCTTTTGATTTAGAAATATGCATCCTTTGAAAGAAAAGCACAAAGCTGAACACTGCTGCTCGGGATCGGCTCGCACTCCAACTATGTCAAATTTTCAAAAGTGCGTGTCACCTTGTAGCTCGTCTCGTCCAAATCCTCAAACTGGGGGGTGTGCCTCTTAAAGGCACTGGGGGAAACATCGATTCTCCTGCAGGAGGACACGTGGGGTCAGAGGAGGTCAACAACAGAGTGCAGCTGTGTCACGGTGAGACAACACCTGAGGATACCTGTGGATTTCTGGGCTCTTCCTCTTCATTTCTGCCTCGGCAGCTTTCCTTTGGTACATGGCAAAGCGCTCGCTCAGACTCATGTCTGACGTGCCGAAGTGATGAGCTGCAAACACACAACGGTTAACACACAGACAAACACCAACAACTGACAGACGACCTGTCGTCTGCACGGTCCAGACCCGTCACTACCTTTGATGTAATGAACAATGGAGACAATGTGCTGAGCGAACAGCTCCGACGGGCTGCGGTGTAGCTGCGCCGACTGGATGTGCTGGAAAATGGAGCGAAACTCCGGATCCTTCTTGGAGGACTCTTTCTTTGAGGACTGGAGCAGATCACGAGGCGTCAGGTGGTCTTTAGACAGAGACGAGCTGAGAGAGGCGAGGAGCGTCCACATTACATCGTCTTTACAAACCACAGGAACATCTTTACAAACCTAAAAAAGTTAAGTCTGGTCCTCTGGACATTCAAAAAACAAAACAAAAACAAAAAGTAGAAACGTTTCGTCTTTTGTCCGAAAGACTTCCTCAGTCTGAGGTGCTGTGTTCAGCTCAGTCTTATAAATAGCACCCTCTCACAGTGTTACACAACCAGTTGGCTGATGACAGCCGAAACCAGCTGCTCACATGATCAAGGAGGACCATCAGCCTAACGATGGATCGTTAGCACCCTGATGGTTGCTTGCTATAGAGCTTTGGAGCACATGTGACCGTGAGGGGGCGTGTCGGGGGCGTTCCCGTCTCGACCGCCATTTTTCCTGGTCAGAAAAAAAGACCCAGTAATACTTGCCTCCACTGACATTCACAGTCATTTTAGCAGACCAGGGGCCTCATGTACAAAGACTTGCGTGGATTTCCTACTGAAAAGTGACGTACGGTCAAATCCAGAAAAGTGTGTACGCACAAAAAAATCCAGATGTATCAAACTGTGCGTACACCTGAATCCACGCACATTCCTTTTGTACATCACAATTAACGTGGAACTGAGCGCACGTGAGACACCTCCCCTGACACGCCTTCATTTACATATGTTAAACAGATGCAAATTACTTCCTGCATGTGTGAAGGACATGTTTGTTTGATCCCTGCGCGATCAGAAATCATTTCTAGATTCAGGAAAATAATGAATTTAATATAATATGAGTGAGGAAAATAATCCTAAGTAAGAATAGTAATAAAATGTGTTCATCACGCAAAGAACGAGTGATTGTGTGTCGGTATTAGTGTGTGCGCCCACCCTGCTTTGGTGCGCAACGGCTCATCCATTCATTCTGAGTGAAAATATTAACTTTGCGCACGAGTTTATTACCATAATTACTGTAAACACAGAGGAACTTAGATGTTTGGTAGAACATAGATCTTTGTTTATTTAATAGATGATATGAAGAAACGGGTCTGTGCGTCTCAGTGGAGAGTTTTCATGACATGACGTGATGTTGGAGTCTCCAAACGCTGCGCGCGCCACAGCCTTGTGCGCAATCTGTTTGTCTGTGAAGCCTTTACTCTCCAACAAGTTATATATGGTGTACTTTCACGTGTCATTTTGGAGAAATCTACAATAAACGCAGATCATGAATCACCTCCAGCTGCCGTGTAACCGGCGAGGGTGCGCGCGCGCTCCAAAGCGCGACCACTCAGCCTTTGGAATCATATGGATGAGACATTCCATTGATCAGGCTTTGTGTGGACTGGACAGCCCTGATCGGCCTGCAGCTCCCTCATAGCTCGGGAACAGTTTGATCGCTGCTTCTGCATGTGCACGCGTGTCCAGAGCGCAGCAGTGCCAAACTGAAAAATGATTATTTCTGAAAACGGCTGATAAGCCATATCCTAGATCAGAAAATTATATCTGTTTATAAATAAATGCTCTGCGTGTTACACTATTATATCCTCCAGTAAGGCTGAATGAATCCGTTCCTGTTGAATTTATTTTTGGCACAACTTTGCGCGTGCTTTATTTAACTGCGTCATGTGGATGTAATACTTGTTAATCGTGTGTTTGGTGGGAATATTAATCATTTTCACATCATGAACAGTTAATAATAATAATAATAATAATAATAATAATAATAATGAATTCAATTTATAACGCACTTTTCATTAATGAAAATCTCAAAGTGCTACAAGGTGCAACAGAATTAAATGTCAATAAAACATTTAATAAACAATTAAAATCAACAACAGTATCAGCTATGATCAAAAGTAGAATCATGAGGAGGTAGTGTAAGCTCGGTTGAAAAGAAAGGTCTTCAAGCCGCTCTTAAAGTCAACCACAGACTGTGGGGCTTCAGTTTCTCTGAATCACCTGTAAGTGTCGCCAAAGGAACAAGAACCACAGAAACGTGCGTACGCGTGCTCTGGGGGTGGCGTGGAAATGTACCTGGATGCGCACATATTCACGTTCAGTTCAGTTTTGATACATACGGGGTTTTGCGTGGATAGTGACGCACGCAAGGTTTTTGTGCGCACGCACGGTTGATACATGAGGCCCCAGGTCTGTGTCAGTGTTTACACCACAAATAATTTTTATAATTACAATTCACTGTGAGAGCTGGTCCAATCTATGAACAGCTGGATAGATGATTTGGACATTTTTAAAGCCCCCAGATTGTAAATACGTTGAAGGTACGTTGTTTTTGGCTCCTTAATTGTACATAAATTATTAATTTACATTTCTTTCAGAATCAAACAACCTTCTGTATGCTATGAGTATTAAAAACTGAGAACACTTGATTTTTAAAGTATGTTTTTTAACTAAATTACAAAGGTCCAAGTTGAAAATTACCTTATTTTTAATGACTTGAGCATGTCTAATAACATGTAGACTTCAAATCTTGATTAGATTACTATAATCACTATACAGTATACAGTATATGTATTAAGATGCATATACAGGTAGTCCCCGATTTACGAGCGAGATCCGTTACAACGAGGCGCTCGTAAACCGGAAATCTCGTAATTTGGAACGGCCGCCATTTCTCTCGTAAATCCGGAATTTCGCTCGTAAATTGGAACGGTTTTCGCTAGCGCGACTACAAACACTCTATTTTCATCCAAAAACTGCTTATGAGTGCATAAAAATGATCGGAAACGTGTGTCCATATGCTTAACTAACTAACTGTGGTGAAAAAACACATGAAAACTCAGTATTTTTTGCGTTTTTTCCAAAAATTCGCCAGCTCGTAAGTCTGGAACCTCGTAGATCAGAGCGCTCGTAATTCGGGGACTACCTGTATATACTGTATATTATAGATTTGTCTTTTCATTCTCCATTTTAATTGTGTTCACAGGTTCTGCTCTGACTCTGAGCCACCAGAACACCGTGGGTCATGCTGAGTAACAGTGTGTCTACACACAGAAATAAAATGGTGTGTGAATCATCAAAACACCTACATTAAAATACAGCGAGCAGTAAAAAAAATCTTAAAGTTAAAGCATGTGGTTTCATCATAAACACCAACTCCTGAACTTGGAGCATCTTCTGATGGACTCAGTGTGATCGCTGCTGCCTGGAGAAAGTTCCCTCACAGATACAAGACATGCAGCATCCAGCAGCTGGAGGCAGGAGATGAAGTTTACCTGCAGAAGCATCACCCACTCTGCACAGGTGCATAATCAAACCACTGTGACCGTGTGTGGACCACACAGACATGGCTGGACGTCTACAGAAAGCATGAAGCTTCCTAAAGATATTTCTCAGAGCTTGTACTTCAAGGGAGACATAATTATGTAAAACATGCTGTTGACTTATATTTGCACATTTTTGTGTGTTTTCTATAAAATATATTAACTCACACGTTCATCCCATTTACTGGAAATGTTTAATTACATCAAATGTTTACTTCAAAATGGATGATGATGATTTATTTGTTTTCTCAGGGACAGTGCACAACAATACATTGACCTACAAAAACAGGAAAGATGCATTGTGCCAGGTTATAGTAATAATACTAATTTCCGCCTGTAGTCCCCGATCCGTTTCATTTAAAATTCAAACAATGACAACAATACGGCAAAGCAATGAAGTCCTGTATAGTACCTGACTTTTTTTGTGTCACCCCTAAGAAATTCTTTGTCTAGCTGTTTTTTATTCAGCTCTGACCTGAGCTCCCTGTTTTCCTGTAAGAGACGATTAATTTCTGCTCTTCTTTGTTCGCACAACTGACATTCTGTTTGTCGCCTTTTTGCTGCTGGTTCATCTTCCTCCTCCCCATCTGCAGCGACAGTGATGTCCTCTCGTGGGGTTTCCACCGCAGACTCCACAACTTGCTCATGCTCCTCTCCAGCAGCCTCCACAAGCTGTGTGTGCTCATCTCCAGCAGCCTCCACCACCTGCTGATGATCATCTCCTGCTGCCTCCACCACCTGTTGGTGATCATCTCCTGCAGCCTCCACCACCTGCTGATGATCATCTCCTGCTGCCTCCACCACCTGTTGGTGATCATCTCCTGCTGCCTCCATCACCTGTTGGTGATCATCTCCTGCTGCCTCCATCACCTGCTGATGATCATCTCCTGCTGCCTCCATCACCTGCTGATGATCATCTCCTGCTGCCTCCACCACCTGTTGATGATCATCTCCTGCTGCCTCCACCACCTGTTGGTGATCATCTCCTGCTGCCTCCACACCTGCTTGATGATCATCTCCTGCTGCCTCCACCACCTGTTGGTGATCATCTCCTGCTGCCTCCACCACCTGCTGATGATCATCTCCTGCTGCCTCCACCACCTGTTGGTGATCATCTCCTGCAGCCTCCACCACCTGTTGGTGATCATCTCCTGCAGCCTCCACCACCTGTTGGTGATCATCTCCTGCTGCCTCCACCACCTGTTGGTGCTCATCTCCAGCAGCCTCCACCACTGGTTGTTGATTTTGCCTTTCCATCACTTCCTGGCCTTCATCTTCCCCTTGTCTTTAATGGACGAGCATGTCGGTCTGATGTTGACACTTTCACCTCGGAGTGTCCCAAGTGCAGTGTTGGAGCCCAGTCGGGATTTGACTCATCCATCTCATAAGAAGATTTGCCTTGAAGAGAACGCAGATCAGTAATATAATTATTGCCAGAAAACATTACTGTCATCCATCTAGTATATTATTTTTTTAGTTGAAATTACTGAAGTTCCATTAGTAGATTACCTTATTTTAATGGTGATGTATAAATGTCATAACAATGTACTACCCTTAAATATTCAGACACATTTTGTTAAAAGATGAAGTGCTTTAATGTGTAATATGTTGAAATTTGAAAATTGAGATGAGTTACTCATTTTTTGTTACTTATAGATTATTCTTTGAATAGATTGTTTGGAAAAGGGGCAGATATAATAAGATAGTTTCTTCTTTCTGCTGCCTTTCATTTTATATTTTCTTTTTTTTGTCTTTGTTGGGTATTTATTTTGATAAAATGAATAAAGAAATAAATTAATAATAAAAAACAATATGCTACAGTCAATGTGACAACACAATCAACTTTAAACAGTTTATTTTAAAATAACACAGATGTCCGACCTAAACTTGGTTGACCCACTATGCACTGAACTCGACCAAAACATGATACACCTTGACAAAATGGCACAACTCCAGTAAACTGATTTAAAATACTCACCTGAATGGAAATGTCTGGAACAAACAAGCATGTATCTTGTGATGTTGGAGAACGTTACATCAGGACGTCTCACTGCTGATATCCATGCCATTCGTCTCCCCTCGCGTTGTTTCCAGGTAGGGAAACTATAAAACGAGAGTCCGTTTTCTATTTTTTTTACCTTTTCTGTCGTGTGAACGGACATTGCATCCTATTACACAGCAATTTCGGACCATTGCTAAACTGTTGAAACCTGATTCGAACAAAATACGAGCGACCAGCAAAAATGGCGGATCGACAAAAAACTACAAGAAAAAACTACCCACAATGCTGTGCGCGGTGGACCAGTGACGTCACGCTCCAAAGCTCTATTCAGGGTGCAAACGATCCATCGTCAGGCTGATGGTCCTCCTTGATCATGTGAGCAGCTGGTTTCGGCTGTCATCAGCCAACTGGTTGATCCACTGTGAGAGGGTGCTATTTATAAGACTGAGCTGAATACAGCAGCTCAGACTGAGGAAGTGTTTCGGACGAAAGGTTTCTACAATTTTTTTTGCTTCGTTTTGTTTTTTGAATGTCCAAAGGATCAGACTTAACTTTTTTTTAGATTTTTCTATCTGGATTATTGAGCATGCATCAGGGTATCTTTACAAACCACACAAGCGTCTTTACAACGGCTGATACTATTCCGATATCATCATTATTGATTTTATATGAGGCTGTAATAATCTCCTCTCAAGTACAATGTGTACACATATATGTATGCATGTCCAAAAAGACAACTTGAGGTACATTTTATTAATGTTGGATAAGTTTCAAAGTTAGAATTAAATTCTGCTAATACAAAACATATTTTTTTATTCCTAGCTTTAAAGTGGATATTAAAGTGATTAAATGGCTTCAAACAACTGCTAAGTTCATGGCATAAACCAACACAGACGTGTTCCTGTTTTTATTTACATCTCTTTATAATGTAGCCGTTTTATTCATTTATTTTTATATACAGTACATACCATTTTCTTTTATTTTTTAATTCATATGTTGTTGTTGTTTTACGATTGGCTACTGTTGTACTGATAAATATCTCCTGGAGGCTAAACGTAAACTATAACTTGGTTGTAAATATCCAATTACCGTATTTTTTGGCGTGTAAGTCACAGTTTTTTGCCTATTATGCATGCCCTGTGACTTATAGATTCTCTCAGTTTAAATTTTTGATCTGTGATTTGTGTTCTATTCTGAATAAAATATTAGATGTTGGCACCTCTACATCATTGCATTCAGTTTTTATTCACTACTGTATTTGTTTAGTGTCCCAACTTTTTTGGAATCCGGTTTGTGCGAGGGTTCGGTTCGGTTAATTTTCGATACAAAAAAAAAAATAAAAGAAGACAAAATAAAGACTTCTAAAATGTTTATTTTGAAAATATGCCAAGTAAACAATACGTTTGTATAAAAATAAATAAAAGCAACCCATTTGGATGATATTTTAAATAAACGGCATTCTTTACAATAAATAAATAAACTACTGTATACTAACAATAATAAAAATCTCAAGTCAGAACCAGAACAATAAGCAGCAACAGACTTGTTATCTAACTAATCAAGTTTAAAGTTTTTGTCCAAAAAGACCAATTTGTCCACATTTTCTGCTAAAAGCACAGATCTAGTTGCAGTGAATATCTCCAGTGGTGGAGAAAATCATCTCAATAACAACAGTAGCAGCAGTGTGGCTGTATTT
Organism: Garcialebias charrua; assembly: GCA_038048925.1. Taxonomy (NCBI): domain Eukaryota; kingdom Metazoa; phylum Chordata; class Actinopteri; order Cyprinodontiformes; family Rivulidae; genus Garcialebias; species Garcialebias charrua. The sequence goes on from JBBPBX010092614.1 coordinate 12,554, forward strand.
GTCCTCATTACTCACAACAACCTCTTCTTGGACCTGCTCCTCCAGGTGGGACAGGTCCCTGGAAAAGTTCAGAGTTCAGTCATCACACACTTCTTAGCTGCAGGTGATCTGGTGGATTTCCCTGAAGAGGAAGAAGACTCAGCTGCTATCTCTGTCCCAGACTGGAAATAAAACACAAAGAGGTCAAAAAAATAATGAGTTAATAAGATTATAATTTTAAATTAAAAAGGTTAATTAGATAATCATAATAAAAGAACAATACCTCTTCTGGAACGGTTGAGGTGGTTAAATATCATCATCATCATCATCATCATCATCATCATCATCATCATCATCATCATCATCATCATCATCAGGGCTTTAATCTGCTCCAGGGCTTGTTGACAATATCAGTTTTAGTTTTTTCATAAAGTGCTGAACTTTTTGACTGAAGTGTTGACGTGATGGATGTTTTACAAGACAAGAACTCAAGAACTTTAAAGCCAGCGCATCATCAACATTCAGACGTAGATCCAGATCTTTAAAAACTCCTACAGTTTGTGTTATTGATCTGGACTGATCTGAATTACCTGATGAAGGTAGGGATGCACCGATAAATCGGCCAGCCGATCGATCGGCCCCGATTTCCTTAATTTGGGGAGATAGGTGATCGGCCGATCTTTAAATGAGAAGCCGATTTTATCTACCGATCTCATCTGCCTCCGCAAAGGTCGTAAAATCATGAAAATTTAGGGTGCTTTTTGACCTTTTAACACCTGAAAATCGATATCGGCCAAAATCGGAATCGGCAGTTCAGACTTTCTAAAAATCGGTGATCGGCCAGAAAATTGAAATCGGTGCACCCCTAGATGAAGGTTGTTTAAATGCTGCTGCTGTTAGCGCCGTTTGCAACAGCAGTGTTTGCAATAAGCTGCTTTACTTGCTTGTAGAAGACGTTCACGTTCAGATGACGTCGTTTCAAGAGCGTTAACAAGTTAGACGTGTTGCTGCTACAGATCTAATCTTCTTGAAACAACGTCCACACACAGCTTTGGATTTGTGCTAGTCTTTCAACAAGAAAGCCATAACTTTCACAAACAGACGACCGCAATGACATGCTAGGCTGCTAAATGCTACGCGTGCTGCAAGATAATAGCGCCGTGCTGAAACTC
>JBBPBX010092616.1:0-13703 GCA_038048925.1 Garcialebias charrua
TAAGAGCATTCTTTAAATGTTTCAATCTTGTTTGAAAGCTCTGCAAAGCACAGAAACAGCACAACGTTTTTAATGATCTTTTATTAACTAATCAGGAGACTCCGTGTTCTTTTGCTTTTTTTCATTCAACCTTTATTTATACAGGTTAGTCTCATTGAGGGCAACTGGTAGAGCTGCTGCCTCTCAGTGAGCAGGTCCCTGGTTCAAATCCCAGTCTGGGGGCCTTTCTGGGTGGAGTTTGCATGTTTTCTCCGTGCGTGCGTGGGTTTTCTCCTGGTGCTCCTGTTTCCTCCCACAGACCAAAAACATGCATGTTAGGCTGATTGGTAACTCTAAATTGTCTCTAGGAGAGAGTGAATGGTTGTTTGTCTCTATGTGGCCATGTGATGGACTTGCGACCCATCCAGGGTGTACCCCGCCCCTTGCACAGTGATTGTTGGACATGGGCACCGGTGACCCCCGTGACCCAAAATGGAAGAAGCGGGTAAAGATAATGGATAGATGGATAGTCTCATTGAGTCACGAGGACTCATTTACAAGAGAGACCTGATAAAAACCAAAAAACACAGATTAGGTACAGACAACAATAAACATTCATATAAAAACATAAAATGAAATAAAATAAAATACTTGATAAAATAAAATTGAGTTTAAATCTACATTAGAAAACGGTGTAAAATACTAAAAACAGGAACATATCTGCATTGATTTCTGCATTGAACTTAACGATTGTTTAAATTCCCTTAGAGGGGTCAAGGTTGAGAGCTTCAGCTCTTTTTGCAAGGAATTCCAGTTTACAGGAGTGGGGTAGAAGGCCCTTTTGCCAAATTTGGTCCACAATGATGGGACCCTGAAGGTAATGATGTCCTGAAAGTGCACGCTGTAGCTGCACTCACAACACGACATGTAGGAGGAGATATACAAAGGCAGCAGACAACAGACTTTTAGTTCTGACAGCTGCCTTTGACACAGCTCACCACAGTATTCTGATCTCTAAGCTGGAGCAACATGGTATCAATGGCTCTGTGCTATACAGTATAGGTCTTACCTGTCAGACACAGGAGTTTCTACATAAGCTTTGGAGAATCTGTCTCCTCCTCTGCCTCCCTCACATGTGGAGTTCACCAAGGATCTATTCTTGGACCCCTATAATTTTCCTTTTATATGCTCCATTTAGGCTCCATTTTTACACAATTCAACATTTCTTTTCATTCGTATGCAGATGACACTCAGTTTTCAGTTGAAGCTGAATCATTCTATTTTACTGAAACCCCTGTTTGACTGCCCCTCTGAGGTAAAAGCTCGGCTGTCTTCAAACTTTGATTCAAATTTTAACTTTGAAAAACAGATTAGTTCTGCTGTAAAAATCGAAACTACAACTGTTAGTTGTATTGGTTTTTCTTCTTCTTTTTTTTAATTTTTTTATTTAATGTATGTTTTTTGGTCTCCTGTTTTTATTATGTGCAGCAATTTGGCCAACGATAGTCGTTTTAAAATATGCTTTATAAATTAGTTTGATTTGATTTGATCTCTAGGTGCAGTTGATATGAGATGTCTTGATACAGCGCCAACAATTTGATGATGGGATTGCATCGTAGCCGATGAATCTAGATTTAATTCCACAACTGCATTGCCACACAGCTTCTCGGTCATTCGAATTATACTAACATTAGGGATGGACTGGGATATTTGACTACGGTACTCAAAATCTAATTAAAATGTCAAAATTTTAAGAATTATTGGGACTAGAACAACCTTTTTTTTTCCATGAAATAGAAAACGATCTCTAATCATAAAGTGTAGGTTGGGTATTTAAATATGCTGTTAAAATTTTCACAATTACCAACAAAATTCAAGTGTTTTATTTTTCCCGACGTAAAGTTACCTGAGTTACCAGCCGTCACATGCCTAGCCTCTTCTAATGGTTATATGATGAATGGCATCATCAGCACCCTACTGCCGATTAACACTTATTGAAGGAAATGGATTTAATCAACGTGTGTTCAACATGGATCTTACTTCTCGAACTAGTTCAAAGAACCCACTTCAAGAAGAAGAAATTGCTTCCAGTACTAAAAGAAAATACTCTGATTAGCAGCCCTGCCTTTGGTTTACTTCACCTTTATCCCTTTCTCGTCAGGATATTAACAGCGAGGGTGGATGTTGGAGGAAAACAAAGAAAAAGGAAGAGCAGACAAGAGGGAAACTACTCGAGCTTCACACAGCCGACGATCCTTCTTGATATCAAGCAGTGCCTTTGAATCAAAGCAAATAAATTACCGCTGTTCAAAGTTCAATAACCTGTGTGTGGCAATTCACAGATGTCCCACTGAATCCCAGTCATCTCCACTGATAGGTGGTGTTATAGAGCCAGCAAATGGGCTATAAATTAATATACCATGAGAGAGCTGTATTGGGTGAAATGGAATGCACTGTATCGGTTCAACAAAAGGTTCCACATCTTTAAAGCAGATATGTGATATGAAATTTTACAGCTGAAGGAGAAATGTCACAAAGCTTTGATAAGAGAGCGATGAACTTTCTACCCCTTCTACCCAAACTGCTATTATCAGGTCTCAGTGAGCAAAATGCATCATTTATAACCCACAGCCCATACTATTATCTTTGAGAAAGGGTGCTTGTTTTAATGCAGTGGAGCACCCCAACACCCGTAGCTCCACCTCATCTCGCCCCCGCCAGCCTCACCCTCTTCTGCAGCTTATTCTAGTTTCTTCAGCTGTTTCTGACGCCAAAACGAAGTGGTCCAGTTTCCAGGCATCTCCATGAATGTATAGGATGGGGGAGTGTAGGGAAAGGAATACTTTCGGGGGGTGGGTGCCCATCCCTTTAGGTCAGACTTGTTTTGAGACAGTAAACAATCGTGGTTAAAGAGTTAAACAAGCCAAAGGGATTAGGACATTTTAACTGTGATACCAACACAGGCAAAGCAGGAGATGGGTCTGGATGTGGGGGTCCTTTAGACAGAAGACTTAGAGCATCTTTATGTTGATGGATGCAACAATATCCATGAAGTATTACTGGCTAAAATATGCAAATGTTTACTTATATTTAACCCTTTTGACCTATGTTATATATATTGCAAGTCTCATTATACTGTATGCAGCATAGTGAGATTAAAGTGCCTGTGACATTACATTTTTGTACATATATGAATGCATTTTAGGCAAGATAACATTAATAATATATTACAAAAAAAAATGTCATGCTGCTGTGATGAATATATGTTCAGCTATTTTCATGGACAGCAACAGGAAGTGATGACAAATATGTCTGCATGTGACCTGCTACAACACAACCAGTAGGGAAGAATCTGATGTTGGCGTCACTATCAGAGACGAACAAAAGTCAGAGTTGAAATAAGATTGTTTAAAAATAAGTAAATAAAGATTTATTTTAAAACCTAGGAGTTCCCTTTTTTAAAGCGTTCCAATTTGATGTCAATTCCTGTTTATCTGATGTCACTTCCTGTTTCTGTTTAGCTGCACCAAGTTCAAAAGGAAATGTAAATTATGTGGGGAAAAAAGGTGCAATCATGTGTATTATGCCATATTTTGTGTATATTAAGATGTTTTCATCCACTTTTATTTGCAGGATATTTACATCACAGATACTTTAATGATTATGCTCGTCTTATATCCCACTCTAAAGTTTTGCACATCCAAGGTTTTTGGATAAGTGCACTTAATGGTGCATTCAGACCTAACAGCGTTTCAACGGCAGGAGCGTCCAGTTTACATGCAAAGTCAATGGGGGACGCGCTTGCAGCCGCGTCTTGGCGTCGGGCGTCACGTCGCGTGTGTGTTGAGCGTGCTGGAAAGCGTTTTCCGTGCACGTGAACCGGCTTCAGCCTCCAAACCACGCATTCACCATGCTGAAGATTTCGCCGTTCAAACTTTCAAACGCCGCTCAACTCTACCTGATTGGTTGGTGTGTCAACCAATCAGGGAGAGTCGGGGGAGAAGAGAGGGGGTCAGGGGGAGAGTCCCTATGTGACGCGGAAACCAGTGACGCGGAAACGATTGCGCATGTGACGTATTGTTTGTGGGACACAGAAAAAACCTGCGGAGTCATGGACTATGGAAGAGAAACTCATTAGCTATGTTTACATGGGCAAAATTCTGTGACCGGATTGAAATGTGCTCTGATTGCATAATTAGATAGTACCGTTTACATGGGCACAATCCGTTCATGACGAGCGTTTACATGCAGCAGGCTTTTATTCTGACCAGAAGTTCTGACATGCGCAGAGTGGTACACTCCCTTTAAAAAGGGCGGCCGTGGCGTAGTGGTAATGGCAGTCGTCCCCCGATCGGAAGGTTGGCGGTTCGAATCCCGGTTCCCCACACCATGTGTCGTTGTGTCCTTGGGCAAGACACTTAACCCCGAGTTGCTCCCGGTAGGACTGGAAAGCACCTTGCATGGTAGTCTGCCGCTACCGGTGTATGAATGTGTGTAGCATTCAATGTGTGTAGCACTTTGAGATTTTCACTAATGAAAAGTGCATTATAAATTGAATTCATTATTATTATTATTATTATTATTATTTTAAAAAAACACCGAAGAGGAAGTTACTTTCGTGAAAACCACAGAAGAAGAAGTTACTTCCGGGACGACAGTAAACAGACGCGCCTAAAATGGACCCGCGCCAGATTGTAATGATGGCGATGGAGTTGTTACTGCACTTCCTGATTGAGCTACAGGCAAGCAACGCATGCTTTTAGTCTTTTTTATTCGCAGTATGAGAGCGCTGGAAAAGGAAACACGTAGGGGAGGGGTGCGCAGCGCACATGCGCAGTCAGGACAGTTTCCACAGTCCGATAAAAGGAACAGATCAAGTGTTTACATGCACACTGATCTGGTTCCTGATCGGCATAAACCACCCGTTTTGATCTGATCACAAATTAGGTCGGATCACGCCGAATACACAAAAAATAACCCGAACGGGGTGTTTACATGACGCACTTTTGTTCCGATCGGCCGTTTGATCCGATTACTTATGTCCATGTAAACATAGCTAGTGTAGCTGTGTGTTCGCGACAAGGACGACCAGTCAAGTCTGCTCCACAGAGACATAAATAAAAAGCTCCTTGCCTGGCGGAGTGCAGTGGACTCGGTATACCGGTAAGCTCCTCCCACACACCCAGCAGTAGTTTCGCGTTCTGGCGTTCTGGTCCAAGTAGGTCTGGACACCAAGTACGTCCACTTGCGTGCGTGACGAGCTTTTTGGAAGTTGAAACGCTGTTCGGTCTGAATGCACCATCAGAGCACCCATCTATTCATTCTCTGTACAGTACTGCTTCTACTCCCTGGGTTGCGAGGAGCTACTGTTTATCTCCAGCTATCACTGTGTGAGAAGCGAGGTACACCCTGGACAGGTCTCCAGTCCATCACAGAGACACACAGAGACAAATGAGACAAACAACCATTCGGTCTCTCACTCACACCTAGAGACAATAAATGCCCCATTTGCACAGCTCCCAAACTATGGGCACCGCGCCACGGAAATAACTCTTTTGCATCAATACTTTAGCTAGTATTTTAGCTGATTTGAAGCTGATTCGAGTTCTCTTTTCATCCCTGATTCTCTGGTGGGGCTGAGCAAGCTCAGTCCAGCTGAGTCGGGACCGAAACGTGAATGCATGACACTGATTGGTCAGGGGGAGGAGTCACTAGATCAGAAACGTTTCACTGATCCGCCATTTGCAATTTCTCAGAACACGGAGTAGCGGCTGGATCTACTTTGTATTTTTAAGATTTTTAAAACAATAATGACAACACTGCGTTTAATGCTGAAGTCCAGGCGTTTTTTGTGTTTGGTGACCGACGACAAAATTCGAGCGAGCATAGTCACCGTGGAGGATTGTATGAACTGTCGACCCGTTGAAGCAGGCGAGGCCGAGCACCGGCCTCGCCTGCTCACAAAGGCCGTATTCTGAGCCCTGGCAGGCGTGAGGACCGGGAGTCCAGGACGGAGGGCAGAAATGGTATTTTAAAAATATTTTATGTATGAAAAATATGTTGTTTTTATCAGTGAAGATTAAAAATAAATAAACTGTGCCAGCTTTATCATGAAATCTTGTTTTCACTTTGACTTTATTAAATAATCTATTTATTAAAATTAACTCAGCTGAAAAATCATTAAAAAAAGACTACCGTAAATTATTATCAGGAATATTTCCCTCAAACATGTTTAAAGAAGAGATACAGCCTTTGGTTCAACTTTATTCTAACCCACAGATGTACAAATCACAAAACAAGAATTACACTTTAAATTAAAGCTTTAAAAATCAAAGCTAAACTTTAAATCAAAGCTAAAAATAATCTGTATACAAGAAAAAATTATCTGTATACAAGAAACAAAACCACAAGGAGCACAAATGCATCAAATGATGATGAAAAATATAGAATTTTAAATATAGATATCTTGATACATGCTCAATAATCCAGGTAGAAACATCTAAACAGTTAAGTCTGGTCCTCTGGACATTCAAAAAAATAAAATAAGTACAGTAGAAACAATTCTTCTTTCATCTGAAAGACTTCTTCAGTCTGAGATGCTGTACAGGTAACCCCCGACCTACGAACGAGTTTGGGACCTAAGAACCGTTCGCAGCTCGATCCGTTCGTAGGTAGGGGGTGAAAATTATTTAAAAAAAAATATTCATTCATTCATTCATTCATTCAACCTTTATTTATCATGCTAACGGAGCGCGCACACACATTTAAGCATGTACAGTAGTGTACTGTAATGTTAAACATTGCTATTCACATTTACAGAATAAATAAAAATATATTTTCTTACTTTGAGATGGTCATAGCCGACATCTTAGGTTGCCATGCGTTGTTGTTATCAGGCCGAGCAGCGCGACGAGCAAACCACGGGAGCTGCTCGAGGCCTGTGTTAGCTTCTGCTAGCCAGGCCATGAGCTGGTGTTGGAGCGGCGGTGCGGCCCAATCGGCCATCAATCTGCAGCTGCTTCTCCGCCTGAGACGTCCACAGAGCTCACAGAGCGATTCCAGATAGTAATTAATCCATATGAGGCAATCCTGATCAACAAGTCTTCCAAACCTTGCTGCCTGTAGCCGTGACTAACCCTAAGATGGCTGGCCTCCGGTGACTGGCGACCTTCTTCCTGTTATGACCGACCTTCTTCCTGTTATGACCGGAAGTTGCACAATTATTGCGCAATCATGACAAAAATGATCAGAAATGATCATTTTTTATCATAATTATTATTTATAAAGCCTTTAAAACAACCACAGCTGCAACAAAGTGATGTACACATGAAATTAAGAACATTTAAACACAAAAAAAAAAAAAATAAATAATATATATATATTTTTTTTAATACAGTAATTTCATATTTTTATTAAATATGATACGTTCGTAGGTCCCGTGGTTCGCAGGTCGATGGGGTCGTAGGTCGGGGGTTTGCTGTATTCAGCTCAGTACATCATCTCAGACTGAAGAAGTCTTTCGGATGAAAGAAGAAATGTTTCTACATTTTGTTTTGTTTTGTTTTGTTTTTTGAATGTCCAGAGGACAAGACTTAACTTTGTTAGATTTAAATATAAATGTTTTTTGTAGAATCTGGTTAATCAGATTTAATTCAGTTCAGTTTATTTATATCACGCAAAGTGACAACAGAAGTCGTTTCAGGGCACTGAACAGAAAAAATAATATTCATTCAACCTTTATTTATACAGGCTAGCCTCGTTGAGCCACGGGGACTCATTTACAAGAGGGACCTGTTTCACTCACACCCAGGGTCAATTTAGAGTTACCAATCAGCCTAACATGCATGTTTTTGGACTGTGGGAGGAAACCGGAGCACCCGGAGAAAACCCACGCATGCACGGAGAGAACATGCAAACTCCACCCAGAAAGGCCCCCGGACCAGGATTTGAACCGGGGACCTGCTCGCTGAGAAGCAGCAGCTCTACCAGTTGTGCCACCGTGCTGCCAAACAGAACTATTCATACTTGTATTTAAAAATAATAATCCTACATTATTTATCTAAGGAGCAGACTGCTTTGAGTTTTCATCACAGAACTCTCATTAGCAGGACTTTGGATTCTGGACACGCCTCCAGAATCAGTCCTAAAGTGCAGGTACAAATCCAGGCTGAGCCAGGCTGTGCAGGGCTGAGCAGAGTTGGGGCTGATTAGGAGCAGTGCAAATGGGGCAATAGAGTTACCAATCAGCCCAACATGTATGTTTTTGGTCAGTAGGAGGAACCTTGAGAAAACCTACGCATGTATGGAAAGAACATGCACATTCTTCCCAGAAATGTCCCCGACCAGGATTTGATCCATCAACCTTCTCACTGAGAGATAACAGCTCCAACAACTGTGCCACTGTGCCGCCACTTTTCAATCTACAACGTAAAGTTGCAGATTGAAATATTACACTAAGCAGTTTGTTCAGTTAGGAAATCTACTTAAAACTTCAACTGTAACAAAGTTTAGTCAAATTTCCAAGTTACAAAACTAAAACAGATTTGCTGTGCCATTGTGAACAAAGGAGTTCATACACAGCCTGAAATAATTTATGAGCTTAGCTTTTCAAAATTCTACCTGCAATAACCTTAAAATTATTAGAGATATCTTACGAGTGGTTCTACCTGTGCTTACACACCCACAGAGAACTTCCATCCTGCAGTACAATATCAACGCAGACAGTTGTTTGGTGTCATTGAACAATTGAAATATACTGGCTGTCAAGAGCTGTTTCTCCTCAAAAGCCTGGAGAAGTCAGCAGCAGGCTGCAGACAACGATCTCTGAGGCATCCATCTCTGGAAAAAGCACTGCAATTTTTATTGATAGCATGTAAAGAGAGACAGGGAAACTTAAAGAATGACTGTCCTCGCACTCAGATATCACTAACAACATCTAGAGGACACACACCAAGCCTGTTGGAATCTGATTATTTTAAATGTTTTTCTTTAAAATTTGAAAAGCATCATGGGCACATTCGTCTTCCTGAGTGTGACAGGATGAGGGAGTAACGGTCAGAATGTGCGTTGGAGCGGCGTGGTTTCGTGACAGGCGGAGAACACCAGAAGACTAGAGCCGGAGAAGAAAGTTGTTCTTTGTTAGTCGACTCATTTCATAAATTGTGCGTATCACAAGATGACATGAAGAATTCGCTTTAGCAATAAACACGCTGCATGAAACAGGCACTTTTTTAAATTAAACTCAGGCATGTGGGGGGAAGGGAGCTTCTGGATGAAAATTTAAAATGTTTAAATTTTGATCTTATTTAACCTTTACTTACACAGGTAGTCTCATTGCGTCATGAGGACTCATTTTTAAGAGAGACCTGTTTGGGAGCAGATGGTGGGGCTCAAGGGCCTTGATCAAGGACCCAGAGTGGGCAAATGATGGTGGAGGCAGGTGTGGGTGCTTCAACTTTTCCACCCACATGTGGATGTTGTCAGTCCAGGGCGTTGAACCGGCAACCTTCCAATCACAGGCCTATCTTCTCTCCTCTGCGCCACCACTCCCCAAGATTGATTTTCACGTCAGATTGTTTATAAAGAAAGCCCTAACCTTTTCCACACAATAAATTCAGTGTTTCCATAGAGTTGCATTTAGGCAACCCGACCCGGCCCGAACCCGTAGGCCTTTTGTCCAAGCTCGACCCGACCACTTAACTGTAATTACAGGCCCGAACCTGAAAATAAATACATTTTCAAATTAAGCTTTTACTGCTTTTGTAAGCAAATCAGTTTGACAAAAACATATTTCAAAGAAAGGACAATATAAAATTTCTTGTTTCACCAAATGGATATTAACATACAAAACAAAAAGCCTAAAAATTAACTCTAAAGATAGACTGTTGCACAGATGAACAAAAATATTTTAGAGCAAAATTATTTGGAAAAACATAGAACAAGGCTATTTTAACTGAAGTGCTGCTCGCTGCAGCTTCTGTAGATGCTGCTACTTCCTTCACCGCAGATGACAGCAGGTGTGGAGATGCATGCGGCGGCTGATCAGCTGATCCATCTGAGCTTAACTAAATGTTTTTGACCACTTTCAAACGCAGGTCGGATCTGAGCGTGCACCTGACCTGACGCACATCAGTAGGTTTCACTGGGCGGGGCTACATGAACAATTGTGCAATAAACCAGCGCTACTCTCTCTTTTCCCCTTATTTAAGCTTAACATTTTTTGACAGCGTTTTTCATTAAAACAAAAAACAAAAAAAGAACTAGTCAGTCCTTTAAAACTAGCTCAACCTGAAAGAAAAAAAAACTAATTTAAATGACTTCAATTTTCCTTCCAAGGGTTAATTTAGCTAGTTTTTGAGTTGCTCTTTCTTAGCTACAGTATTTTCTGGACTATAGGTTGCACCTTTATATAAGTCGCTTTGTCTAATTATTGTCAATAAATTGGAAAAATCCATAAACGTGTCGCACCTTTAGATAAGTCGCATCTATTATGCGTCACCGCTACACGACTCGTCAGCACGTCATTTGCCCTGCTGAAAATGGCGGCCACAGAAGCATGCACGGAAGGACTTTTCACAAGATTAACACGGTAAAAACAATTGTTTGTCTGCTGAAATTATAGCAAACATGTGTCTTAGCTTAATCGTTCCTTAATAAATTCACGTAATGGTCAAATCTGCTGGATTTAAATTTTTTCGCTTTGAAAAAGTACAAGGAAAAACAACGAAGCTAACCGCGACACATTTACGTCTATAAAACATCGAATTTTATCTCAAACATCTCATAAAGCTAATCAGTTGTAAATATCCATCTAGTGATTACGTTCTGTAAGTTTGATCAAAATCTGTCCTGTGGTTCTTGACCTATTTTGCTAACAAACACTGAGCTAACAGCGAAGTAGCTAGTTCATACCTCCAGAGCAGGAGGCCGGGCTGCGACAGACTGAGTCCGTCCAGAGGAGGCTCTCGTCGGACACATGAGGTGGGAACGGTTGGTGTACCCTAGCGGACAAAGGTGGTACTGCACCCCTAGCGGCCGAAAGTGGTACTGCACCATTTTTGCCTAAATGGAAAAACGGTCATATCTGAGCCAAAAATTGGTCTAAAAATATGGGGGGGAAATCCATAAACAAGTCTCAGCTCTCTATAATTCGCAGGACATGCAAATTAGGCAAAAAGGTGCGACTTATTGTCTGGAAAATACGGTAGTTATTACATTATGGCACTTCATCAAATCAGCCAAAAATATTATTAAATTTACAAAAGCTTTCTGCTGCTCTGTTGCATGTTAAAGTCAGACACCTGACATATTTTCTTGGTTGCAAGTCCATCAACAATCGTTTGACGAGTATTAAACCAAATGTTCTCACATTCAGAGTCGGCTGATTGCTGAGCAAAGTTCGCACTAAACATTTTGAGTTTTAAGTAAAACAGACTCAGCCTGCCACTCACTGGTGGGCCAGTTAAAGCATTTAAATTATTTAAACATCTGCCATATATTTTTGCAGCAAAGGCCAGATGTGGCCCGCAGGCCTTCAGTTGGACACACCTGAAGCGATGAATAAAAATAAACACTGCTCCTTTGTGATGTTCTGTAATTCATGTAGGAAGTGACTTTTTTAAAGTTCCTATGATTTTTTTTCTTCTCTCAAGTCAATTACTAGTCTGCCACCTCCCCTGAGGAACGGGGAATTCTCTTATTTCTTCCTCGGTGACCTAGTTGTCTTTTGTGAGTAGGTTTTAGCCAGAGCAGTTTGACAGTCAACAGATAAGATGGATTAAGCTCTTTTTCATCCAGTTTTGATGTGAACAGCGTAAAAGCGGGTTAAATTATTGAGTTTCAGGAGTTTTTTTTCCTTTTTTTAAATGCCTGGAGATAGTGCGATAAAAGAGCTAAACCCAGGACTCGTGTGGAGAAGGTCAAGGTTGTGGTTTTTCGGAGGCCAGCTACCTGGTGACGGGGGCCAGCACTCGCCTCTGTCAGAGCGCTGAAGCTCAACCCGTTTTCCATCACTCCCAGAAAAGATGCACGAAAGGAATGAAACAAAATCCGGGGGGTGGCGGGGGGGTCACGATGGGCAGCATCAAAGAGCAGCGATCCCTCGCCTCGTGTGGGAGACATGTCTGTAAGTAAACATCAGTGTGAGGGGGAGTGCATCATGTTGGTGTGCAGTTGTGTGTGTTAAACAAGATTTCACTAATCATATTTTGAATATTTGTGTGGCCTTAAATAAAACAGCAATTAATCTGCTGATGTGAGGCAGAAACTAGAGCGACAGGCTATAATTACACAACCCAGTTTACAAAATAACGGGACGATAAAAATATTTTGAGAACACATTTTCCACCCCCCGTTCCACCACTTCCTCTCCCCACCTCCCTCAGACCTGATCTGAGGCGCTCCCAACAACATGTGCATGGGAGCTGACAGCCGTGCAGTCACGTGACGCAGCGCGGCCAATCACCGACGTGTTAGAATGTTTAAGCTGTGATGAAGCCACTTGAGCAGAGGAACAAGGTGAAGGGGCGTCAGAAAGAAACACATCCAAAGCACTGAGCTGCGTGTGGAGCATGTTTACTTATCGTGTGTCACATCTAGAGTTGTGTTTTTTTTTTTTATCTTTAAATATTTCTATGGGGACATATTTAGACACATTTTGTGTCCGTCTATATTCCCCCACCGCTCCTCATGTCGGTGACAGGGGAGAGTAATCCTATACACAGGCTGCTATTGTGAAATGAGAAACTAGCCTCCTTCACTGCCAGAGACCAGATGCACCTCTTTCCCTCTCCCTCTCTCCCTCTGTCCTAATCTGTAAACGACTTAAAGGAGCCTTATCTCCAGGCTCTTCTGCTTCATTTCATGCTTGATTTACTTTAATTTGTCTGATAGGGCACAAGGATTTGGAAATGGCCCATCTTTCGGTGGAAAATGTTCTGATTTTTCTCCGGCATTGTTATGTGGAGGTTTTTTGGACTTTTCTCTCCCGTCTTTTTCTCGCTCCTCCGCCTTTTTCCTCCATCTCCATCTCTTTTCTTCCCTCGCTCTTTCACTCTCCATCATCTCCCCTTTTTTCCTCTCTTTTTGGCGAGGTGGTGGTGGTGGATCTTGCTCCGGTGCAACAGTCTGTTTGAGTGCATTTAGATTCGAGCTAACGCGGCACAAACAAGTTTTCCAGCAGGTGTGATTTTCCGATGGCAGACGGCAACACTGGAGCCGTGTTCGCCTTTCAGATCCACGCCGGGCGCAGAGCAGCCGAGTGCTTCAAACCACAAAGATCTTATGTTTAAGTTAAGAGGCGGCGGGCCCTCCAGTTTTGCAAGTGGGTGAGCGGCTGCTGCTGATAAAGTTGCTCCACAATGAGGGACAAGCGACATGTCTGCAGATGCCTCCAGTCTTTTTTCCTGCTGGCACAACTGAAGGACTTGCACGGCTGTCTGGCTGCTCCCATCACCAAAACATTTTCTCTACTTCTGTTTAGTGACAGAATAACAGAAGAGGCAGTGAGCTGTGATTGGAGAACAGTCCATATCTTCTCAGGTCCTGAATAATCTCCATTCCCTCCCACCCAATGAGCAAGGCACAGAGGCGGCACAGAGAAAAGAAGCAAGAAGGACTGCAGAGTTGTCCTGTGTGTACAGAGATGTCATCCACACATGGGAGTATGATCACTGAGCGCAAATACACACACACACACACACACACACACACACACACACACACAC
>JBBPBX010092617.1:0-13703 GCA_038048925.1 Garcialebias charrua
TGTTCTTATTCAACGATTAAAGTTTTCCTATCAGCGATCTCAGCCTGCCATGAAGGCTGGGGACACAAGACACCCGGAGCACATCCAATCATAATAAGGTTTATGAGGGGTGTCCTTCGGACCAAACCACCCAGCAGGACCCTGACCCCTGGTTGGGATCTTGGCCTGGTCCTGGGGGCTCTTTGTGGCCCTCCATTCGAGCCACTGAGCGAGGTTAAGATAGATTTACTATCTTACAAAACTGCTCTACTCCTGGCACTTTGCTCAGCGAAACGCGTGGGTGACCTCCACGCATTATCTGTACATCCAATGTGTACCAGATTCGCCCCTGACGGGTCAAAGGTCACCTTAAGGCCTAATCCCGCATACACCCCCAAGGTCTTGACCTTGAACCACAGGAGTCTAGACTTTGATCTCTCCTCCTTTCCACCGGCCCCTGTTCTCACTCAGGAACAGGAAAGGCTACAGGCTCTCTGCCCAGTGAGGGCTTTACGCACCTACATGCAGAGAACAGCCGAATGGAGGAAAACAAACCAACTGTTCGTCTGCTTTGCAGCACCTGCTACAGGGAGAGCCCTATCAAAACAACGCCTCTCACATTGGGTGACTGAGGCCATTAAGAGGGCATACAGTAGCAAAGGTCAACAGGTACCCTCTGGAGTGCATGCTCACTCCACTAGGGGCTTGGCCACTTCCTGGTCATTATTTAAGGGTGTGCCAGTCGCAGACATCTGTGCTGCTGCGAATTGGAGCTCATTAAATACTTTTGCAAAGCATTACAGTTTGGATGTTACTGCAGGTGACGTCACTCAGGCTGTCCTTTCTAACACACAGTAGAAAGTGGCCTTGAGGTGCCTGTTGGTCACAGGCAGACGTTCACTCTAGCATGCATTTTACTGAGCATTTCAAGGGCGTGAGTGGATTACGTTCCCATAGCAAGTATGTTGCACCGAGAGACCAACTGAAAGGGAACTGAAAGTTATGCACCATAACTCATGTTCCCTGAAGGAAGGGAACGAGGTGCAACATAGCTGGCCCTTTTCAATGCTGAAAGCTCGGTGAAGTGCAAACTTTGGAGAAAGATGGAGGGGCGCAAGCCGCTTAAGTAACCAGAGGGCGGGGCCTCTGGCGCGGCGGTGACGCCCCTTGCCGTAAAGGCGTGAGTATATTCCTTCAGGTAATCGCGCGGGGGCGCAATTCCCTTAGCAAGTATGTTGCACCTCGTTCCCTTCCTTCAGGGAACATGAGTTATGGTGCATAACTTTCAGTTTGTTGGTCTCCATTCAAGCACAGCAAAGCGTAAAATCATTTGCTTGAGCTTTCGGTCATTGCTGCCCTCAACCATTTGTTATAGCAACTCTTCTTGGAACTACATTTGACTTTCTTATTTCAGAATAATCAATACAAAGTGCAGCCATCTTTGTTCAAATTTAAACTCAGGATTCATGCCCGAGTCGGCGCTAGAGAGAATTTCTTTTTGAAGCCTAAAACTTTCAGTTTCAATATTTAGCTAAAATGCAAAGCCTGCCTGTTTGTAAAGCAAACATTTGGGTGTTCATGACAAAAATATCAGAAAAAATCCCTTAAAAAAAGATTTGAATTTGTTGTGAGATTTTAGATAGTTTCCCTAAAACATACATCCTTGGGGCTAATATCAGCAAAGATCACAGATGTGATGGGCTAGCTCTGTGGTGGACTTACATACTGTAAATCTGATCTGATGACAAGCCAGATAATGTACTGTAGGTCTGAGCTGAGAGATTTAGTCTCTGCTGCAGCCACAAAATCAGGCAGTAAAACAACTGACAGTTGGTCATTACGAAAGACGCAGGTGGGCCAAGAATCAATCACACTGAGACTGGCCTGGACTGTGACAGATGTCTGACATCTGCCTGATGAAGAGCTCTGCAGTTGCTCTCAGAGAGGAGAAAGTGGGGGGAGGTGGGTGAGTCAAACCAGAGTAAAAGACTTGGGATTAGTCTGACAACATGTAAAGGTAAATAATCAATAAATAAAAGTATAGGTACTGTATACAGGTATGTGCAAAAGCAAATATTAGAACAAGTCATGAGGGTGATCATGGTTCTGTGGGTAACCAGAGGAAGGTGGAAGAAAAGTCAACTAAGGACACTTTGGAAAAACAGTATTTAAGACAGCAATGTGTATGAATTTGAGCTGTCATTTCATGTCACCCTACCAGCACTTTTAACACTCAGTGCAGTTATTAGAGCAGGTCAGTCTGTGCTTTCACCTCATCTTCATTGCTTATTTCATGCTGTCGGCTCAGAGAGGAAGGGTTGGAATTTGAAATTTCTAGAATATAAACTCTGTCTGTTTTGTGTTTCAATTATTTGCAAAGATGTTCCTACATAATTATTGCTTTTAT
Source organism: Garcialebias charrua (assembly GCA_038048925.1). NCBI lineage: Eukaryota > Metazoa > Chordata > Actinopteri > Cyprinodontiformes > Rivulidae > Garcialebias > Garcialebias charrua. The sequence goes on from JBBPBX010092617.1 coordinate 2,387, forward strand.
AAATCTAACCAAGTTGAGTCAGGTCCTCTGGATGGATTCTTTGTTGAAACATTTGGTCTTTTATCCAAAAAACGTCTTTAGTCAGACTGAAAAGGTTTTTAGGATAAAAGAAGAATCTGTCCAGAGGACTTGACTCAACGTTGGTAGATTTATCTACCTGGATTACTAAGCATGCATCAGGATGCTTTTATAAAAGTGTGTAAAGTACTAAAGTGTCCAGACAGTCTTATTTGCTACATCAAGAGCTCCCCCTTGGACCAGTTTCATCTTGTAAATGAAACAGCACCACTCTGTGCTAAAGAAACATGAGACGTCTATTTGAAATCCTCCAACCTTACCTGAACTTCATCACCCACTGCAAAAAGGCAAAGCAGCCATGATGCTTTTTCCTATATATATGTGTGTGCATGGATTATCTGTTAATAAAATATGTCATAAACAACTGGACAAATGTTAACAAAACTTGCAGAAAGTAATGATTGGCTGTGCATCTACAACTCCTTACCTTTTGGAGTCAGTTTGAGGCTAAATGGATGCCACAGTGAAGTTCCATTAACCAACCCAAAAACGTCTCCAACTTGCTCAGTTTTGCAGAAATTAAAGGGGACCACACATGCAAAATTCACTTTTTAATGTTTTTTTACTAAACTTTGGGTATTTACTTCATAAAAAAACAGTCCTTGTGCCAAAAAAATGCACCCAGTGGTTTATTTACTCTAAGTAGATTTATTTATTTTTGATAAATACACCAGGATTCACACTTCCTGCATTTATTGACGTCACAAGCCGCCAGCCAATCAGATCAAACCTGAGTCCAGCCCCTCACCTAGCAACCCCTGGTTAGGCTCAACCCACTTCTGTATTAAACACATGACTGTTGTTTTTCATGATTTCATCTCATCTTTTGTTTATATGTTCTTAATTTCATGTGTACAGCACTTTGTTGCAGCTGTGTTTTTTTAAATGGCTTTATAAATAAAGTATAATTGTTATTTTTATGTTTTAGTTCAATTTTTAGTGTATTTGCGATCGCTGCCAACGCGCAGCCGGCAAAAATTAAACGAGCGGACCACAGGCGGAAGGACCGGGTTCGACGGGACCCTCTTCCGGCGCGATGGAGCGGAGCTTCAACTGTACAGCCTTGCAGCAGCCTCGCAGCAGGCTCGCAGCAAGAGGACCTTCTCCTTACAGATTAATTTACGGGAGACACTTGGTGAACTTTGTGTTGTCTTCACTGGAACAGCGATAACTCCCAAAATCTCATCGCGTGCAACGAGCGGAGCTGGCGAAAACCGGAAGAGGAACAAGCTAACATTAGCTTCGGATTCGGGTGGTCTAATGCTAAAAGGAGCAGCAAACTGCGGCGCGCTCAGACGGGTTTCGGTAAGTTATCTTAAGCTAACACTAACAGTAAGTCAAATGAGTAATAAAAAAAGAGCTAATTTTAAAACAACAACACATTACAGATACTGGCTGTTACAGAGGGCGTGAACAGATCGTTGAAGGGCGTGGACTTCAAGAAACCGGTCGTTCAAAACGAAAGTTAAAAATGGCAGAATTAAAAAGGGTATAATTGATTATCTAATAATTATTTTGTGCATTAAATTGAAGGAATAGGGTCTGGATATCCCACAGAAATACCATAAAAATTTAAAAAATACATCTGAGGTCCCCTTTAAGCTAAAGTCTGAAATGGTCATAGCTGAGTCATTCAGGGTGGTAAAATGGTGCCTGAAGATGCAGCTCAAAGCATTTTCTGCCCTTTTTTCAGGAGAATATACTTTTTTCTATGAAACATCTGCTGAATTGTTAAATATTTTATTGACAGTCTGGGGCTTATCAGCAAACATTTAGAGCTGCAGCTCCAGACTTCTATGTCTAAGAACACTTACATTGATCAGCTCTCATTTTTCTTTTTCTGTTATCAGGTCTACAAACCTGGACACACAAAACACATATAAACATCTGGAGATGTGCTTAAAGCTCCGCTGACATCATCTTTTAACTTTCCATAAAATGGCACAACATATATATATATATTAAGATTGACCTCTGATCGTTTTTGCTAAAACAATGTGAAATTAATGAAAATTCCTCTCCAAAATAGTTTAAAATTAGCGCCGTTTATTTACACGGTAAATTCGGGTTTTTCCGGTCACGTGATTGTGACGTCACATACAGATCTCTGCTCCAACGGCACATTTAATACAATGAATAAAGATACAAACGCATCCGTCAAATTTACCCATTTAAAACTTTAGATTTTAGCGATTTGGCTTCAGTTCGAGAAGAAGAAGTTATTCATGGAGTGAACAGCAGATGTCAGCAAAGCCATCGTGATAAATCTTACAGTGCTCTGTAAGAGGAATCACAATGGCTTTGCTGACATCTGCTGTTCGCTTATTGAATGTGAAACCTCTCCTGAAAAAAAAAGCAGCACGGACAAAAGAAACCATGCTGTTTGATTTTTGATCACTCAAAATAACTTCTTCTTCACGAACTGAAGCCAAATCGCTAAAATCTAAAGTATTAAATGGGTAAATTCGACGGATGCGTTCGTATCTTTATTCATTGTATTAAATGTGCCGTTGGAGCAGAGATCTGTATGTGACGTCACAATCACGTGACCGGAAAAACCCGAATTTACCGTGTAAATAAACGGCGCTAATTTTAAACTATTTTGGAGAGGAATTTTCATTAATTTCACATTGATTTAGCAAAAACGATCAGAGGTCAATCTTAATATATATATATATATGTTGTACCATTTTATGGAAAGTTAAAAGATGATGTCAGCGGAGCTTTAAACCTTCCATTATTATAAACCCCTACAATATGATTCCATATGAACACACACACAGTATGCTTGCAGTATACTTCGGCACATTGTTTTTGTACTACTAGTGCTTTGCATATTTTTAGTTTAATGTTTTTCTTAGTTCATATCTTACATCTTGTTAGTTTTTTCTTTTGCATTTTATACTTTTGTTGGATATAACTGGGACCATGTGTACACAATTTTGTTCCAACACATGTACCACATGACAAATAAAGAAATTTTGACTTTGACTGTGACTTTGAACAGCACACAATAGTAGATCCAAGGAAAAATTACAGTTATGTAACATTTCATTTTTACCAAATCTACAACTCTTATTACCCTCATGTCCAGTTGACCTGAACCGTGCATTTCTATTACTTGTGTGACTGAGTGTTTTCAACAAAAAAGTGCTCTTTGACATGTTCTTCAACAACAACAACAACAAAAAAGCCGATGTGCAGCAGTCTCTGGTTGACACTAAAACTTGTTTTCTAGCTGAAAAGTGATCAAAGTGACGACGACCACACATGGGTTCAGCTCAGTTGAGAAAATGGTATGATAAGTTAAAAAAAAGGTATGCAAATATTTAGAAATTCTTCATATCTCTTTAAAAGTTGCGAGGTCATTTGCTACAGAACTGAGATATGTAGCAGAAAAAGTGAGAGTATGTGATCTGTAGGACAAAAATAATGATTGAATGGATGAAAACATTTGAAGGGGGCGTTAACTTATCCTGTCCCAATTACAAGGAAACATGTTCAGATTTGTCATGTTTATATTTGCACTTCATTACATTTGTGTAAAGTTTTAGTTATGAGCTTACATTTTCCGTTTCCTGTCTCACTGACCAAAAAAAAGGCAGAACGGGAAAGGAAAAGGAACACCATGTAGTAGTTACTGCTACTTTTAGCTGTTAGGCCTTTGTTCACACAACAAAAACCTATGGTCTCCCTCATACTGTCTCTCAGCTGCTATTTGCTTCTTGATATGACACCCTGTCTACCTTGGGTGCCCTATATTTCTTTCCCTTCTACCTCCATCTTCCTCCTCTACCTTTTTTTCTCTCGTCTTCTGCTTTAATCGGGCATCTGATCTCAAGCCCAGGAGGATGGAGGGGGATAATGAGATTAGGCTCATACATGTTTACACATTCTCATTTACATTGAGCTCTCGCTGTCTTTCTCTGTCTGACCCATATTTCTCCACTTCCCTCCTCTGTCTTTTTGCTTTTAAAGTCTGCCGTCTCCCTCTCAGGCTTGCTGTCTTTCCCTACCTCAGTGTCCTGCCTTCTGCAATAGGATATATAGGATATACACACTTTGCTGAACAGTAATCAGTCATACTGTACTACACTCTAAACCAGCAAAGGCTGTAATTTATACACTGCAGCGTCTGATCTATAAACAGAAACTGATTATCATGTCAGTGATCTGTGATTAAAACTACCCTCAGTGCATCCTTGCTTTTATATCAGTCACTAGTCTGAAAGCTAGCAGGCTGCTTAGCCAGTGGAGTTATCCAAATAAAAATAAAAAGTCATCGAGGCTACATCCATTCCTATAAACAGGCTGGTAGGTTTTCCCAGGCAGCCTTTCAGAAAATGCATGAGGTTTAAACCATGAGCGAAATGAAATGTGCTAAGCAGGAGGGCTCTATTGATCCAATGGGATAGAGATAAAGAATGGGTACTGGTTCCAAATGTCTGTAATCCTAAACAACATGTGCAGTATTCAACAGATGCAAAATATAATTTACATTTTATACCATATCTGTAACCGAGCAGTGTGCAGCAATGCGATTCTGGCTACATAAAATGTCCTTCACTGGTTGCTTTTTAAAGCGTCCAGAGCACAGATACTAGCAGACAGTTTCAGAGACAGAACAAGTAAAATGATTTTATTTTATTTTTTATACTTAGTAAAGAGGAAAGCTGAGTTGGCAATGTGGTCCAAAACATAATTTGATATTTTATTAAGCTTTATTGTGGTGCACAATATACCTTTGTAGACCTTAACATTGTAAGACTGGCTTTAAATTGTTGTCATTAGGTAGATATGTTAGGTTAACATCTTAAATTTGTTTCAAATTTACCCACAACATGGTTAAATCCAAAAACAAAACAAATTTATCCTCAAATGACTAAACAAGTTTCTGGATTTATGACTTTTGCATAACGCTAACAAATGTTGGGTGATAAATATTCTTTCTGTGACTATCACTTTGTATGTCCTCAAAAATGGTAATTAAAAAAAATATATATTTATGATGGCAAATGGTCCTTGTGTTTTAGGGGAAACATATTTAACTCCTAGAAAAAGTAAAGAATGGCTGTTGTCATTGACTTTGCCATGCTCTCCTGATTTATAAACACTGAGGATGCTATAATATTTTGCGGAACAGTTAAGGAGTTTGTTGGAGATTTTTGTGGATGGGGCAGACGCAGTCCAAATGTGATTAAAACTAAACTGTGTAGTAAATGCAGATTGATTAAAAAGTTGCCTCAAATGTTTTATATTTCATGGATTTTGTTTGAGATATTTCAAATCAAAGTGAACAGAGATCAACTTTATTACTAGATAACACAATAAGCAGTGATGATGATATGTTAAATAATGAAAAAATAATTATTCTAATTACAGAAAAGTTCATCAATCTGCTTTATCCGTCATCAGTGATGTCAATGAGAAGATTCAAACTGTTTTCTAAACAAGCCTCCATTGTTCACTGGTGCAAAAGTTGAGAGCAGCTATGCATAAGATCAATTATGACATGATTATCACTTTATTATCTCCAGATAGCCAGTGTAATGTCATCTTATCTAAAATAAAGCTTTGTTTTCTTGAGATAACAAGATAATTATGGTGCAGAAGTGAATGATTCTTGTGTTACAGCCAGTTTCATCACTCAGCACCACCGCAGTGTCTCTATGATCCATAACAGTAACGGGTTGATCAGACAGATGTTCCTTCGTATTCTCAGCTTGAATTAGCTGCCTAGAACTCCCATGATTTTTGATGACATATTATTCATTTTTATTTTTAAACATGTTCTATAGAAAAATAAAACATAAAGCTTTTTAGGCCTAACAAATAAATGTTTTTGAATTTGCATATACCGTTAATGTCATATTAGAGTCAGTCAGAGTCAGAGAGTCTTTATTGTCATTTGCACCGCATGTAGTACATGTGATGAAATGAGATTATGTACACAGGGTCCCAGTTACATCCAACAATAAAATGTAAGAGAAAAACAGTAATAACATCTAGGATATAACTAAGAAAAACATCCAACTAGAAATACACTAAGCCCTAGAGTAATAGAAAAACGTCATTACAAACAGCAGCACGAACATGAGTCTGTATGAGCAGATGGTCACAGATGAACACAGCAACAAGAAAACAGATCAGCATCAGCATGATGTGATATTTCACAGTGATTATTCTTATTATTTATTTATTCATGAGTCTAACAGCCTCAGGGTAGAAGCTGTTCCTCAGTCTAGTGGTTCTACATTTGATGCTCCTCAACCTCCGTCCTGAGGGGAGTGGGGCAAAGAGTGAGTGTGCTGGGTGAGTGAGGTCTTTCATGATGCAGGTGGCTCTTTTCCTGCATCTGGAGGTGTAAATGTCTGTGATGGTGGGGAGACTGACTCCAACAGACTTCTGTGCAGCCTTCACCACTCTCTGCAGAGCTTTTCTTTCTGCAACTGTGCAGCCTCCATGCCACACATTGATGCTGGAGCACAGGATGCTCTCCACTGCACACCTGTAGAAGGATGTGAGGACTGGGCTACTCAGACCAGCTCGTCTCAGCCGTCTGAGGAAGTAGAGTCTCTGATGACCTTTCTTGATCAGGCTGGTGGTGTTGTTGGTCCAGCTGAGATTATCATTCAAGTGTACCCCCAAGTACTTGTAGCTGGAGACCACTTCCACCACTGATCCACCTATGTTCAGTGGGGTGTGTGTTTGTTTGTTCCTTCTGAAGTCCACAATCATCTCCTTTGTCTTCTTCACATTCATGTGAAGGTTATTCTCTTTGCACCAGCTCTCCAGGTGTTCCACCTCCTGCCTGTAGCTGGACTCATCATTGTTTGTGATGCATCCCACCACCGCTGTATCATCTGCAAACTTTACAATATGACAACCTGGATGGGTAGCTGCACAATCATATGTGAGCAGAGTGAACAGAAGGGGGCTCAACACACATCCTTGAGGAGAGCCAGTGCTGAGGGCAATGGTGGAGGAGGAGAAGTTGTGGATCCTCACTGACTGTGGTCTGTTTGTTAAAAAGTCTAGTACCCAGTTACAAACGGAGGGGCTTAGTCCAAGTGTGGATAGTTTGTCCATCAGAGTTTGGGGGATCATGGTGTTGAAGGCAGATGTGAAGTCCACAAAGAGCAGACGGACGTATGAGTCCTTCTGATCCAGGTGGGTGAGAGCAGTGTGGACCATGGACGAGATGGCGTCCTCTGTTGATCGGTTCTCAATATTAAATATTAAATATTAAAACCATCATCGACAAAATAAGCTTTGTTATCATCACAAGATAAATACATAGTCTCCTCAAAACAATGTCATAAAATAATTTTCTTTACATGTCCGTTCTCCTCTTCCATAATGCTGAATACAATAAAGGAAATGTGCCTAAAAATATTAATTCATGATAGACACAACTCGCATAAAATAAGTGCAGTGTGTAATAATTTAAATTCTGTACTTCCTGTTTGATGTGTATTTTAATTGAATCCAAACCTACACATCATCTTCTGAGCTCTGAAAAACTTCACTTTTCTTACAGAGATAGTCTGCCTTTACTGTGATGCTTTTATTTTGACACTGAAAAAAAAGTGAACTTATTTGATCATGTAAATCTTGACAGCTGACACCGAGCTTCATGTTCACAAGCTGGTGAGTTAATCAAGGGGGAAAATGGATGTGACATCATGGAAACAAAACTGGTTTTGACTCTAGAATTCTGTATAAGGTCTCAGAAGATGATCTTAATGTGAAAGCTTGTCAGACAAAGTTACACAAGTGTTGGCAGTGTTGTCACAAAACATCGGCTCGGCCTTCCAAGAGGTGCCTGTTATGTATAGTACATTCTGATGCATCGAGTTATATTGTGTTTCAAGGAAATATTGACAAAATAAAACATTTCTGCAGTTTCAGATAAAAGACACGTGGTGTGTCGGCTCCTGCCAAAATATACAGATTAACGTCATTTCATCGTTTCACTCCGTCAAATGTCCAGGAAATTTAAAAGAAAACGTTATTTTAAGGGAGCTGCATTATGTGCTAAGAACCCTTCAGTCCTTGGTTTGAATCTCAGCCAAGTCCTTTTTGTGTCCAGTTTTTCTCAGGTAAATGTTGCTCTATGAATTATTTTAGTAGAAACTGTTGTTTTGTAATTCAGAGAACCCCATCTATGTTGATAAGTTCTAGAGTTCAAGAATTGCGCCGTTCAAGGTGGCTGCATGCTGGAGTAGCTCTGTTACATTCATTCTGAGATTTTGCTTTTGGAAACTTTAATTCCTCTTTCTTCTGGATGTAAATAACTTGTTTTTTTATGATTGTTTCCTCTGGTATCGGACACTGTGCAGCTGGAATGATTTTTACTGAAACCTTGTTACAAAGTACTTTTGGACATTTGTTATAATGGTAATCATGGCAATGATTTATTTTTTTTGTTTCTTCTTTTTTTTTACAACTGGGAGCAGCTGACTAACATCTCAAAAGCTCAAATAATATCTCAACTATAGCCCCAAATCTCAAATGAGTTGAAAAGGAGGTGCCGTGGATGAATTCCCATCTACCTGGCAGCGGGACTTGAGTAACTGAATGGAGCTGGCAGGAAATGTGTCTCGTGACAACAAGATGACTGAGAAATCCGCCAAGTCCAAGTAGACGGATCAGCATCTGCAACCAGTTTCTTCAGATCTTCTGTAAGACAAACCGCTACAGGAGATCCTTCCTGCCCACAGCCATCAGCATCTATAACAACTCTTTAATGAAACCAGGATGAGTTACAACATTTAATTTCCATTTGATATTAATAAAGTATTTTGAACTGATTTGAATTGAAGGTATAATGCAAAGCTTCTTGTTCCTCTTGTTCCTAACTGAGACCATTTTGTTGACTTGTCTAAAAAGATTACCTTAAAAATCGGCATATAACACACAGTTTTTTTTACTCATTTGAATGTCCTGCGTGTTATACGCCGAAGCGTGTTATTTATGGATTTTTTCCCCATATTTTTAGACCCATTTTTGGCTCTGATATCGCCATTTTTCATTTTGGGAAAAAAATAGTGCAGTACCACTTTTGTCCGCTAGGGGGACACTTCCAGAGGAGTACACCGACCGTTTCTAGCTCATGTGTCCAAAAAAAGCCTCCTCTGGTCGGACTGGCTGCCCGACCTCCTGCTCTGGAGCTAAGCACTGTTAGCTGTTTTGTTCTTAGCTGTTTTTTTTTTAGCAAGATAACTCATAAACCACATCGCAGATTTTCTTGAAACTTACAGAGCGTAATTATTTGGTGGTCATTTACAAACTGTTAGCTGCAGAAGATTTTCAGAGCTAAAAAAATTGATCTTTTAGCTTTGTTAGCAGTTAGCTAATGTGAACAGATACCTATACTGTTTAGATACACAGCTCTTTAAACCACTCGACAGATATTTTTTAGGCTTACAGAATGTAATTATATGGGTTTCATTTACAAACTGTTGCCCTGTATATGTATAAGACATTTGAGATAAAATTTGATTTATTTATAATTTATTTTCGTAGCGCACGAGACCGTTTGGAAGACGTCAAACCGAAACAATTTAAATCTAGCAGATTTGACCATTTCGTGAATTGATTAAGGAACGGTTAAGCTCAGGAACCCTTGTGCTATAATGTCAGCTAAGAAATATTTTTTTTCTTAGCAAATAAACAATTGTTTTTACCGTGTTATCTTGTAAAGTCCTTCGTGCTGGCTCGCTTCTGTGGCCGCCATTTTCAGCAGGGCAAATGAGGTGCTGACGCGTCGCGTAGCGGTGACGCGTCGCGGTGACGCGTCGCGGTGACGCGTCGCGTAGCGGTGACGCATTATAGATGCGTCTTATAGGGCGAAGCGTGTTATTTATGGATTTTTCCAATTTATTTACAATAATTGGACAAAGCGGGTTATACACAGGAGCGTGTTAAATGCCGATTTTTACGGTAAATGTTTGCCATTCTTTCCTGGTCTCTCACAGAGCTGTAACTGCTGCCAACTACAGTAGGCGAACAGCTTTCATGAGAGAGTCTCCAGAAAGTCTCACAAACTTCTCGAGGTTCTTCATTTATTTGTTGAATTGCAGAGGCTTGCAGTTGCTTGAGTTTTGAACATGATGGAAAAACTTTGTGAAAAAGATGTTTGTTTAAAATGCTCATGGAGTCCTTGTGGACATCTCTAACCCATCTCAAGGGTGCACCAGCACGGGATCTGTCCTCTAACAAAAAACAAAAACAAAAAAACATACACTGATCTAAAACCCATGATAAATAAAATAATAATTATAAAAAAAGTTGTCCAGTAGATTCAATCATAAATATGGCTCATGCTGCTGAGGTGGGTACAAAGCAGGCTGAGGTGCATGTGATGTGGGTGGAGGTTGGCAGGGAAATAATGTTTATGGCCTAGAATACCGTTTTGTAAACCATTGCACACAGCAGTAAGCTGCTTCTTTTCCCCAAAACAGGGCTACAGTGAGACTACAGTGAAAAAGGTATTTTTTCCTAATACTGAGTCGAGTCTGATTTACCATGTAATTTCCAACAGCTGCAGCCTGGTGAGGTACTACCTGTTCACTGACGACAGCGTGACACATACGTAAATGGAAAATGATGAAGCTAAAGAACTCCAGCACATCTGCTAGAAGCATTTGTTTGAAGATTGCACTACTAGTTCATCACGTCAAAATCAAATCATGTGAAGAAACATCTGCTGCTTCATGGGACACATTTCAGTCTTCTTGTATACGTTGGCCCTGGCCTTCGGCGCTGTGTGATCTGTGCTGAGCCTGTGTGCATCACACTGTGTTGGCCATGTTGCTGTTGTTCTTATCCACTATTGTTTTTTGTTTGTTTGTTTCTATATTTGGTTTCCTGTTATGTAGTTTGTTGCTATGTGCTTGGTCTGTCTGTCCCTGTACAGCACTTTGGTGTGCACTGTCACTGTTTAATTAAAGTGCTTTATAAATAAAGTGGTATGGTATGCTATGGTTAAGCATCCATCAGTGTGCTGTTGAAGCTTTAACAGCAAACCTTCTTGTTCCGGCCTCTACTTCAAACTGATCACTTCCTGTGTCAAAATAACCTGGTCTAGTAACTTTGACTTTAGGACAGGACAGGTGAAAAACTGTGGGCATTGGACATTCAGCGACTCCACTCTGCTAACCTCCCAGCCCTATACTCTCCCAAACGGAGCACATTAGCCAAGTCCTATTTTGGCCAAAGCATGAAACGTGTTCAA
>JBBPBX010092618.1:0-12645 GCA_038048925.1 Garcialebias charrua
ACGTAATAACGTGATACGTATCACGTTATTACGTGATACGTATCATGTTATTACGTGATACGTATCACATAATAACGTGATATTATCACATAATAACGTGATAAAAAACTTAGAACTGCAAAAACTTAGACTGGTCCTAAATTCCGACAAAAGCAAGTGCATGGTTCTTGCCAACAGAAAGCAGCAACCAGAGAACCCACCTCAAATTGGAACCCAAGAGGGAAAACAAATAGAAATGGTCTCCACCTACAAATATCTAGGTTTCAACATTGACACTGAACTGTCTTTTAACACTACTTTGACTAAGGCTGCGCTTTTTTGCGCAAGTAAACTTGGCTTCTAAATCCCCCGGCCCTTTCAGTGGGCTATATAATGTCGATTCAAATGCTAATGACCCTACTAAAGACCCATTAATTGTACACCTACAACCCCACCCCCTACCCCTCAGTCCAAAATCCTTGGACCCAGTGCAGGCCTTGTATAACACATAGGCATTTATCGCTGCCAGGTCAAGCATGTTGTAGAACACGGGAATGGGCCACACCGTATATAAATGTGCAATCTGGTCCATTATACCGGTGTGTCAGTTGACCTCAGGTCATGTGACCTGTGTCGGTCCGTCAGTTGACCTCATGTCATGTGACCTGTGTCGGTCCGTCAGTTGACCTCATGTCGTGTGACCTGTGTCAGTCCATCAGTTGACTTCATGTCATGGTCCGTCAGTTGACCTCGGGTCATGTGACCTGTGGCGGTCCGTCAGTTGACCTCATGTCGTGTGACCTGTGTCGGTCCATCAGTTGACTTCATGTCATGTGACCTATGTCGGTCCGTCAGTTGACCTCAGGTCATGTGACCTGTGTCGGTCCGTCAGTTGACCTCGGGTCATGTGACCTATGTCGGTCCGTCAGTTGACCTCAGGTCATGTGACCTGTGTCGGTCCATCAGTTGACTTCATGTCGTGTGACCTATGTCGGTCCGTCAGTTGACCTCAGGTCATGTGACCTGTGTCGGTCCGTCAGTTGACCTCAGGTCATGTGACCTATGTCGGTCCGCCAGTTGACCTCAGGTCATGTGACCTGTGTCGGTCCATCAGTTGACCTCAGGTCATGTGACCTGTGTCGGTCCGTCAGTTGACCTCGGGTCATGTGACCTATGTCGGTCCGTCAGTTGACCTCGGGTCATGTGACCTGTGTCGGTCCGTCAGTTGACCTCAGGTCATGTGACCTGTGTCGGTCCATCAGTTGACTTCATGTCGTGTGACCTATGTCGGTCCGTCAGTTGACCTCAGGTCATGTGACCTGTGTTGGTCCGTCAGTTGACCTAGGTCATGTGACCTGTGTCGGTCCGTCAGTTGACCTCGGGTCATGTGACCTGTGTCGGTCCGTCAGTTGACCTCAGGTCATGTGACCTGTGTCGGTCCATCAGTTGACTTCATGTCGTGTGACCTATGTCGGTCCGTCAGTTGACCTCAGGTCATGTGACCTGTGTCGGTCCGTCAGTTGACCTCGGGTCATGTGACCTGTGTCGGTCCGTCAGTTGACCTCGGGTCATGTGACCTGTGTCGGTCCATCAGTTGACCTCAGGTCATGTGACCTGTGTCGGTCCATCAGTTGACTTCATGTCGTGTGACCTATGTCGGTCCGTCAGTTGACCTCAGGTCATGTGACCTGTGTCGGTCCGTCAGTTGACCTCGGGTCATGTGACCTGTGTCGGTCCGTCAGTTGACCTCGGGTCATGTGACCTGTGTCGGTCCGTCAGTTGACCTCGGGTCATGTGACCTGTGTCGGTCCGTCAGTTGACCTCAGGTCATGTGACCTGTGTCGGTCCATCAGTTGACTTCATGTCGTGTGACCTATGTCGGTCCATCAGTTGACCTCAGGTCATGTGACCTGTGTCAGGTCATCAGTTGACCTCGGGTCATGTGACCTGTGTCGGTCCGTCAGTTGACCTCAGGTCATGTGACCTGTGTCAGTACGTCAGTTGACCTCATGCCGTGTGACCTATGTCGGTCCGTCAGTTGACCTCAGGTCATGTGACCTGTGTCGGTACGTCAGTTGACCTTAGGTCATGTGACCTGTGTTGGTCTGTCAATTGACCTTGGGTCATGTGACCTATGTTGGTCCGTCAGTTGACCTCGGGTCATGTGACCTGTGTCGGTCCATCAGTTGACCTCAGGTCATGTGACCTATGTCGGTCCATCAGTTGACCTCAGGTCATGTGACCTGTGTCAGTACGTCAGTTGACCTCATGCCGTGTGACCTGTGTCGGTCCGTCAGTTGACTTCATGTCGTGTGACCTATGTTGGTCCGTCACTTGACCTCAGGTCATGTGACCTGTGTCAGTACGTCAGTTGACCTCATGCCGTGTGACCTGTGTTGGTCCGTCAGTTGACCTCATGTCGTGTGACCAGTGTCGGTCCGTCATTTGACTTCATGTCGTGTGACCTGTGTCGTTTTGTCAGTTGACCTCATGTCATGTGACCTGTGTCGGTCCGTCAGGTGACGGACAACAATAGGTCAAGCATGTTGTAGAACACAGCAATGGGCCACCTGCATGTGCCGGCACGCACCGTATATACATGTGCCAAGGACAAGGAGAGAGACAGTACTTGTAAGCAAAATTATTTATTTGACAGACCATCAGGGTTACAGGATAATCAACACAGCAGAATAAGACAATTTTATGCATAAAATTGTTCTGGAGCAGACAAAGCTTTCCGTTCAGTGGATGTCCCAAAATGCTCAACTGTGAGATAAATTCAGGGTCTGTTATGTGTGAATTCAGGTCAGGGCCTCTCTTCTGACTAAGGGGGGAAGTGCAAGCAGAGTCTTACTTACCTGGTGGAAACATTGGAATGCAGTCTGTGCAGTCTGGTGTGGTGGGGGTGTCTGAGTTGAGTGCACACATATTTATAACAAAAGGTAGTTAATGGTCCAATAATGGCTCAGGAGAAGGAGGGGGTTTGTCCTCAGGATCTTGAAAATTCAGTCATCCTAGTGTTAAAACCCACATCTCCAAAATGGCCACTAAACTCAAACTGAAGCTACGCTTCTTCTTCAGAAACAAATCCTGCTTCTCATGCAAAGCCAGGAGAACATTAGTAGCTGCAACATTCATGCCGATACTAGACTATGGTGACGTGCTGTACATGAGTGCTGCATCAAAATACCTACAGTCCTTAGACTCCATTTACCACGGTGCCCTTCGGTTCATTACTGACTCCAGTTATCGCACTCATCACTGTGAGCTTTACGTAAAATCTGGCTGGTCATCTCTCAGCACTCGCAGATACACTCACTGGATATCCTTCATCTACAAGACCCTCCTAAACCTAGTCCCGTCATACCTCACCTCCTTAATACAAACATCACACAGTCATTACTCCCTGCGCTCTAACGATTTAGTCCTCCTGTCAGTTCCTCCTGTCAGAACTGAACTAGGAAAAAGAGCATTCAGCTTCGCCGTCCCCTCAGCCTGGAACAACTTACAGAAAGATCTGAAACTATCAACATTCATCTCTCCTGGATCCTTTATGTCAACCGTAGTAGAAAATGTCATCAAGAAACTTGACCATTGCAGATGTTTCTAACCATTACTTATCCAATATACATGTCATTGTTGATTTTTTTAACTTTATTTACCCAACCGAGGTCTGTCTGCTTGTTTTGTATATAATGTATATAGAAATCTGTCATATCCTGTTGGTTTTGAACTGTCAACATCTGTTTACTGTGATTGTAGTTTTCTTTATTTTCTTTTGATAAGTGCAAATGCCTATTGCCAATGTGACGTGTGCTGCTGACCACTTGACCAGGTCACCCTTGTAAAAGAGATCTCGATCTCAACGGGCTCTACCTGGTTAAATAAAGGTGATTGATTGATACGTATCACCCAATAACGTGATATTATCACGTAATAACTTGATACGTGTCACGTAATAACGTGATACGTATCACGTAATAACGTGATACGTATCACATTATTACGTGATAAGCCCCCCCCAAAAATTTCTCCAGGTGTCATCACTACGCTTCCGTAGTTTGTAGACCAATTTTAAAGTTTAGCTGGCATTATTTTCATTAAACTGCATCAGTACTGATTTTGTTTAGATCAGCTGCCATTTACTGATCACTGAATACATTATTTTGTATAGGGATGCACAATATTATCGGCATGGTATCGGTATTGGCTGATATTAGCAATAAAGTTAAATATCGGGCATTAGCCATTCCATCAAAGTAACTCACTGATATAAAAGGTGCTGTTTTTGTATAATAACCCAGTGACAAGGATGTCTGCTGTGCCAGCACAAGGTTATGATGTCACACATGCTGTTGAATTTAGATTTGTGAAAATTTACAAATTTGCACTATTGGAGTGCTATCATTGTCAATGTCAATGTCAATTTTATTTATATAGCACATAAAAACAACCGAAGCCGACCAAAGTGCTGTACAGTTAAAAAATAAAATAAAAACAACAGAGTAAAATGCATCTAGTGCCACTGAAACATAATAAAGTTATCAGTAAATATACAACAATAAAATCTGCTATCATTGTGTTAGAGAGAGTAAATGTCATGAATAAATTTGACATTAAACATTATTTATTATTTAGTAACCTTTATTTAACCAGGCAAATCCCACTGAGATCACAGATCTCTTTTGCAAGGTAGGCCTGGGCCTGAAGGCAGTCTAACATGCATGTTTTTGGACTGTGGGAGGAAACCGGAGAACCCGGAGAAAACCTATGCAAGCACAAGAAGAACATGCAAACTCCACACAGAAAGACCCCAGGTCCAACCGGGGATTGAACCCAGGACCATCTTGCTGTGAGGCAACAGTGCTAACCACTGAGCTGCCGTGCTGCCAAATATAATCCAAGTCGAAGTGTTACATAATTTCCATCCCCCTTTTCTCCATCCGCATTTGATAGCAGGTAAGAAGGGTAAGAAAATATCGGTATCGGTCAAATAAGTTTAAACATATCGGCAAATCGGATATTGGCCAAAAATCCAATATCGTGCATCCCTAATTTTGTAAAATCAAATTGTTAAAAAAAATAATAACCATAAAAAGAAGAGGAACATCAAACTCTCCCCTCAAGTCTGTGAGTCTCAAGTGTTACAGCAGTCACACCAAACAGAGACAACGGCCAGGAGGCCCAAAGGCTCTGAGCAGGGGAAGCCTGCTTAAATCTGCTGATGTTAGTCTAAATCAATCCAGGCACACTAACGATGGGGTGGGAGGAAGTGTGAGAGGAACAAACAGAGCACTGCGAGGGGAAAGTTGTGAGCCTGTAGCGCTACACTCAGAGATCAGAGTGCTTACACCTGCCTGACAGCAGCTGAACGTGGGCCAAAGGCAAAATCTTTAGAAAAGCTTCTGTTCTCCAGCTTCAATTTAAAGCATCTGAACATGCACACTCACCTTCTGTTCCCAAATCACACAGATGGAAATCAACTCAACTCAAGCCAAATTACATTTTCTTGTCTTACCCTTAGGTGTGGAGTGACCCTGTGTCCTTTGAATTCAAACTCAAAAAAGGAATAGGTTGAGATACAATAGGGGACATATTTAAAAAGCTGATATTTCATTAGATGTGGCTGATTCCTTTCAAGTAAAAGATCTATCTTGGAGCCAGGTTTTGTTCAATTTGTACATGCTTCCCTTAGGTCAAATTTTCTACAAACACTTTTTTTAAATTCCATTGATATGCAGATGATGCACAGATTTATATACAATTAGGTCCAGATGACCCCACATCTGTTGTATCAGGTCTGAGCTGTTAAAAAAAAAAAGAAGTAATATACTGTTTGACAACATGTCTTCATTTAAATAAGTCAGAGATTGTTGGTTTTGATCCTCTAAATACCCAGCTTTTCATGTACAGCCTTTTATTTGATCATCAAAAACACACCAGGAACTCTAATTGGCACAACGAGTCAGTATCAACCTTCTTTTAGCATCTGTCCATTGGCTTCCTGTTAACATAAAAATGTTTTTAAATGCTTTTGTTTGTGTTTAAAGTATTTCATGGCTTATCACCTGATGATTTATCTGAACTTATTCAATTTCTAGTTGTCAGATCTTCTGACTGACTCCTTGTAGATGTTTCATGTTTAAGGTTGGTCATTGAGGGAGACTGTGCCTTTGCTTTAGTGGTCCCAAAGCAAGGTAACAAACTTTCACTCACTATTAAGTGTGTCCTTTCAGTTAATGTTTTCAAAATATGGATTAAGACACCTTTTTTATTTTTTTATGGCTTTTGTTTGCAATTAATGATTTGGTCATTTAGTTCTTTCAATCGCTTTACACCAAATCGCTTTATACCTCATATTTTAACTCCTTTTTTTCTGTCTCAATGACTTAATATTTTTGGCTATTCATGCCTGTTTTAACTGATCAACTTTTTTTAGAAGCACTTCCATCAATGTGGGTTGTTTTAATGCATTCTATTAAATTTGTTTTATTTGTTTTGATAAAGACGCAAGAAGATTGTGCCAGAAATCCAATCTTATCCTTAGATCTGGTAGTTTTTGGCTGCGGTACCTCGTGTCAGTGCAGAAGTCTTGTAACTGAGGCTGCAGGTTCGAGTCCAGGTTGAGTCAGGAAGAGTATTTGGCGAAAAACAATTGCTAAATCTTTCATTCAAGCAAGTTCGCCGAGGGTCGCCACTGTGACGACCCCCCGCAGAAGGGAACATCAGAAAGTCTGAATGTTTCACTTGCTGTATATGTCCCAAAGTGAACAAGGACATCCATTTTCTTGGTATCAACGTGGGATAGAAGTAAAGGTAAAGTAAAGTAAAGTAAATAGAAATAAAGGGATAGAAGAGAAATAAGCCTCAAACTAATATATGTCTGTCTTATTTTGTACCTAAAAAAGGTGGTTGAGATTTGACATCGAGTTAGCGTTGAGTGTCATGCTCTGTTAGCTCCTTTTTCGTTGGTTTTATAGAACGCTGACTTTCTACTGAAGCAATCAATAAGCACGTGTCTCTTGCCAGAAAACAAGAATAGATGATGCAATGTGTAAAATGTACTATCTTTAAGCTGTGGCTTTTGCCATTCCAGTACATCTGGTAGTATTACACTTTTTGATCCCACTGGAAATCCAATTGAAAAAAAAAATAACGTCTTGACTCAATCCTTGCACACAAAGGCAAAGGTAAGATTGATGTGTGCTTTGTAAGCCCTCTGGGATCGTTTGAGAGCACGGCACCAAGGGATTTGTCAGTCTAATGGGAGATGACGGAAGGAGAATGAACTTTTACACTCGGGCTGCTTTCCCTTTCATGAGCTTCCAGAGAAACCCTGCAGTGAATCAAATTCTTCTGCTCATGAACAGAAGTGCACAGCTGAAAATGCATGCAAATGGGTGCTAATGCAAAGGCACAGGAGATGGACGCACACGTACGTCTTATCCACCATTAATTTTCACTACATGTCCCTGTACACTTCCAGCTAATCTGTCAAGTGGTCTAATATGTAAAAAAAAAAAAAAAAAAAAAGAAATCTGTAAATCTACACATGGAACTTGTCCAGCAGTGAGACAATCTAGCACATGAAGAAACATGCTTACTGCACGGACCTGAGGACTGAGGTCGGAGCTGAGGGCTTGTTATTCCACTGATTTCACGCTGTGTTGCTTTCAATCAAAAGCTGCAGTGAAATGTCTCATAAATTTACTGTTATTGGTTCTTCAAGACTGTCAAACAGATGAACAGCTACACTTCTGAACTACATTTGGATACATAGCAAGTTCTTTATTCTGATGAGTGTTTGTGAGGTTAGTGGAGAGGTTCGTTTCAGAAACAGTGGAGCTTAAGGTGAAATCATGGTCTCATTTGGATCTGATGCAATGTTTAATAGACTCTGGCCAAGAGCGTCGCCTTACAGCTAGTCTTGTTTTAATTATTTTCAGATTTAACTGCGAAGGCCTGAGGAACAAGCTAATTATCCCAAGATAGGAACAGCTCACACCTATTACATTTAGGGAGTCTTTGGCACATTTAGGAATTACACATGGCGAAAACAAGAGTTTAAAAAGCAGACTAACTAAATATTTCTCACTAGGCAGTTCATCACGTCTAACATCGAGTCACACACTTGGTTTTCTGTTTATAGGTACTTTTGCACATTTGTTGCAATAAAACGACATCCACCTACAGCCATAAATGTCGCACCGCCCTATAAGTCACATCAGTCCAAATATACCATACCATACCATACCATACCAGCTTTATTTATAGAGCACTTTAAACACCTACAGGACCAAAGTGCTGTACACACAACAAAACAATCACAATCAGGTAATAAAATAATTAAAATAAATAAAAGTCACATAATAAAAGTTGAGGAAACATACACTCAGATAAAACAAGCGACTAAAATTATTAAAAGTCAACATCGCAGATGGTGTCATAGGCCAGGGAGAAGAGATGGGTTTTAAGAAGAGATTTAAAAACAGACAGGGAAGAGGCCTGTCTGATGTTCAAGGGAAGGTTGTTCCACAGTTTAGGAGCTGCCACAGCAAAAGCACGGTCTCCTCTGAGCTTGCGTTTTGTCTTTGGGACACTCAGGAGCAGCTGATCACATGACCTGAGGGATCGAGAGGGTGCGTATGGCTGCAGCAACTCGGACAGATAGGGCGGGGCAAGACCATTTTGCGCTTTAAAAGCAAATAAAAGAACTTTAAAATGAATCCTGTAATGTATGGGCAGCCAGTGCAGGGAGGTTAAAACAGGAGTAATGTGGTCAAACTTTCGTGTGCCAGTTAAAAGTCGTGCAGCGGCGTTCTGTACCCTCTGAAGCTGAGAGATACAGGAATCACTGATTCCTATATAGAGTGCGTTACAGTAGTCCAGTCGTGTGGTCACAAAGGCGTGAACTACTGTTTCAAAATTCTGCTTGGAAAGAATTGGCTTCACCTTAGCCAGCTGCCTCAGGTGGAAAAAACTAGTTTTAACAACTGCTCTGATGTGGTTTTCAAATTTTAGTCCTGCATCGATCTTGACCCCCAGGTTTGTAACAATAGGTCTGATGTATTGAGCCAAGGAACCAACATTGACCTTGGGAGTCTCAGTTGAGCTTCCAAAAACCATCACCTCAGTCTTCCCCTCATTAAACTTTAAAAAGTTCACAGCCATCCAGGCTTTGATGTCCTCCAGACATGAAAACATATGTCTAATAAAGTGGAAAAATCCATAAATACGTTGCTTCACCATATCCGTCGCATCTATTATGCGTCACCACTGACGCGTCGCGTTTGTTGCGCGTCAGTGGTGACAACACCAAAATGTGGGCCGGACCCGGAAATGTGGGTCGGTGTTGTGCCAAAAATCGATTGGCTGCCAAATGGTGGCTGCGGGAGCGTGCACGGGAGGACTTTAACAAGAATTTAACAAGATTAACACTTAAAAATAATTATTTTGTTTGCTCAACTTTATAGTAAAGGTGCGTCTCCGTTGAACTTTTACATAATAAATGCACTTCAATGGTCAATTTAGCTGGATTTCGCCAGGGATGCACATGAAATTAAGCTGATTTGACGGTTGCTCCAAGCAGATGACGGTGGCAGGCTATGGCAAGCCAATTGTGTCATTAATAGCCACTTTAACCTATTGCATGATACAATGGTATGCCATACTGCTCAACTGCCATCTAGCAGCTGAAAATGGCAGTGTTCAATATTTTCATTCAGAATGCATGAAAACGGTCAGTGGTGGGCACAGACCGCTAGAGAGCGCTAAAGCGCTATTCCGCTTACAGTGGACCTAAACTTTTTGTCAGCGTTTTTGTGAATTGACTAACTTTTATAATTCATAAGCGGATTTATGCTATTTTTATTTAAAATGCAGTACCGCTAATAACTAATTATCTATCAGTAAAAACCAATAAACTTATTTACAAGCTTTTATGCTGCTTGTTTTTTACCTTTTTCCCCACGTAAACAGCAGAGGAGGAAAGGGTGTGAGGGGGAGGGGGGCAGAGCTGAGAACAGACTGGGCTCTACCATGTAGGTAAATGCCTGGGGGTCCCATTTCAGCAGTGGCCCCGGCCCCGCCTCGCCCCGTGCAGTCACCTACATCACTAACATTGCTCATGCTTGTTAATGTACATTTAACATAAAAATAATTATAGTTACGATGAAAACGATCATTAAATACGCAATAAAAAAAACGGTCGATTTCTTTATCCCCCTACTAAAAATGGACTATTCCATCTTGACAACTTCCGGGTCATAGTTGAACTCAGGGGCTAATTCTGTAGCTGGCTGCGCTCGGTGTCTTCATAAATCCGTAAATAACCCGCTGTTTCAAGCCAAATTAACGTGGCCGGATGATTTTATTGTGTGTTTTGTGATGACCATTCGACGGTGAGTCGTTATTTTTATGTATTTTAGTTACTTTTCATTAAATCTGTTGACTACCTATAGACGCTAACTGTGTCTGCCTGTTACACCGGTAGTGCTGGGTTACTAATGAAATCCGTAAATAACACCGCTGTTTCAAGCCAAATTAACGTGGCCGGAGGAGTTTATTGTGTGTTTTGTGTCGACCATTCGACGGCGAGTTGTTAGTTTCATGTATTTTGGGTTACTTTTATGTATAAATGCGGTGGCGACACACCCGTGTATTTGAGATTTAAACGTGGTTTTAGGGATTAAAAGATCATTCTATTTTTTGTTAATTTCGTGGCCCAATAGAATATATGTACGTAAAGTATTAAATAAATCCTTTGATTTTTGTAATTTCATCCTTTTAGGATCATTTTTGTTACTTTTCAGTTGGCAGTGTAGTGCAAATATTGATAACGCTGCCGGCTATATATATATATATATATATATATATATATATATATATATATATATATATATATATATATATATATAATATAGAAATATATAAATAGCGGATTAGATTAGCTTCCCCTAATTTTCATAAGACATTTGTGCTTTTGAAATTGTGGACCTAAAAAAATTAATAAGCGTTTTAGAAATTGTGGAACTAATTTTTTAATTAGCGGTGCCCACCTTTGAAAACGGTCATATCTCAGCCAAAAATTGGTTTATAACTATGGGAAAAAAATCCATTAATGTGTCGCTTTGGCATATAAGTCACAGGGCATGCAAATTATGCAAAAAAAACCTGCAACCTATAGGGCGAAAAAATATGGTGATTTGTGCAGTTTTAATCATTCATATGGCAAAGCATTCAGTTCAGTTAGGAATACTGGGTGGGCTATGACTACTGTATTAGTATTTGTGACTTCAATACATTTTTAATTGTTTAACTTTATTTACAGAAAATATTCTAATAGAAATATTCTGACTTCTCCATGTAGGTTTTAGGTCCGATACTTGTTTTCTGATTGCTAGTTTACCATAAGTATTTATCTACAGTTTGGCTAATTTTACCTTTAAAATTTGGTTTGCCTACTTTTAGTTTATGCTTATGTTTAGTAATATTAGCACATAGCTGCAGATGAGGATTTTTTTGTTGTTGCTGTTTTGTTAAGTTTAATTTTAGCTATGGTTTTGCTGATTTTAGTTTCGTTTTAACATTTCAGTTAATTTAATCTTCAATAAAACTTAAAAGTCATTCAGCACTCAACCTTCACAAAGTTGTTTTTTTTTAGCTAAAATACACAATTTTGTTCTCATATTAGATTTCTTTGTTTAAATTATTTGGGTATAAAGTATTCATAAAGATAAATAACTTCTTAGAAGGTTTGTAAAAAGAGTCTGGCTTTTCTAATTGTCTTTTTTTTTTTGTCCAACAGCATGTCAAACGTTTGGAAGCCAAGATTTTATTTACCCACATGACAGTTAAATCCCAAACTTTCCTTGACTGGAGTGTAAATGAAAGATGATGTTCCAAAGAAAGAGACACATTAATTCACATATTGTAACAAAGCAACAAACTTTTTTCAGACTGTGGGAGAAAAAAAAAAGAAAACCACAACAAAAATGCTAAGACTGCTGCCAATATGATGCAAAATCTTAGTCTCAAACTATGGAGTAACATAAAGAACATCATCTTCTTATTTTTTCTTTCAGAAGCACAATTCCACTCCTGCATATTGCTGTAGTAAACAATAAGAGTAAACAAAAGTTACTATGCTGCTTAGCGAGCTGAGCTTTCTGAGCTCACCCACGTCCCCACAGACCACAGAGCATTTCTATGATTTAAATAGACTCTAGTGGAGTTTCCACAGACAGCCTGACTGAGTGGATCCGATCTCTGACACCACGAGGCCACACAAACACAACACAAAGCACAAACACATGATCAGGATGACTCTCTGCAGAGGTTTGGAGCTCAGATGACAACACGCGATAAAAAGTGGATGCTATTTCTGTGGTTGTGTCACACATACTGGTAAACACTGACAGGATTAAATTGGGGATGAATGAATGCACTCAATGTCTTCTCACCAGTCAGTGTGGGAATCCGTGACACATGCATTTTTCACTTTTTAAACAAACGTGCATGCATGTACTTCAGTGGAAGTTGTATTGTTGGAAAAAAAAGAAAGTGTAATGCCTGCAATTGAGCATTTCTCAGATTACAGCTACCTTAATTTCCAGACTATTGAGCGCACTGACTTTTAAGCCGCACCCACTAAAACATTTATATATA
>JBBPBX010092619.1:0-13703 GCA_038048925.1 Garcialebias charrua
TTTTCTAATTTGATTTAATGACACAAGATTTATTTCATTTACTTCTGGAGTGTCCATGGGAAACTCACCATCTTTGTTGACCTCCTATGCATATGTATTATGATACCATACAATACCATACCATACCATACCATCCCACACCACTTTATTTATAGAGCACTTAAACAGACACAAGGCCAACCAAAGTGCTGTACAATAGAAACAAACAAGCAAAGCAGACAGGAAAACAAAAAATTAAATATAGATAGAAATAGCAACAGAAACTAACTAAAATGGCGAACAATATATATTACAGAGAGGATCAAAACAAATCACACCGTGTTAAAGGCGAGAGAATAGAAGTGGGTTTTCAAGCGAGACTTAAAGACTGTGAGAGTGGGAGCCTGCCTGACACTCAGTGGCAACTCATTCCACAGTCTTGGACCTGCAACTGAGAAGGCCCTGTCACCTCTGAGCTTCCGGCGAGTATCTTGGATTGAGAGAAGCATCTGGTCTGCTGACCTCAGAGAGCACTGTGGGACATATGGCTGCAGAAGGTCGGTGAGATAGGGTGGAGCGGAACTGTTCAGAGATTTAAAAACATACAGGAGTATTTTAAACTGGATCCGAAGGTGAATGGGCAGCCAGTGCAGGGAGGCCAAAACTGGTGTAATGTGCTCTCCATGGCCTGTACCGGTTAAGAATCGGGCTGCAGCGTTTTGGACCAGCTGTAGACGTGCAATGGAGGACTGACTGATTCCAAACAGAAGTGAATTGCAGTAATCGAGCCTCGATGTTATGAAAGCATGGATTACTGTCTCAAGGTTATTTTTGGATATGGGCTTCAGCTAGACAGCTGAAAAAAGCAGGATTTAACAATCATGTTTACATGACTGTTAAGTTTCAAGGAAGGGTCCATTATCACCCCCAAATTAGTGACCTTTTGTTTTTCTAGTGGGGCTAGGGAAAGAAGGTCAATGTCGTGATTCGAGAGTGAGCTGTTGGGATGGAACAACATGACTTCAGACTTCTTCTCATGGAAACTTAAGAAGTTTGACTATGATGTCATAGTATGTTGCTGTTGATGTTGCAAGGTCTTATCTTTTACAATATGCACCGGCCAGGACATGGTGTGAGACTTTTATTTTATTTTAACTTCCTCCACACTCGTGTTCTCTTTTCCTCATCTACTTTGTATTTGTATGTAACCGGTCTCTCTTGTAAACGAGTCCCTGAGTCTCCATGGGAACTGACCTGTATAAATAAAGGTTGAATGAATTTTTTTTTATTAAAACACTGCCAGACTCTGTAAAATTAACCAATCAAGTCTGTTTTTGCATCTAGCATAAATCTAATTTTGAGAATATTTTTGTGTGTCTTTGACTTGAGAAGTTGGTTTAGTTTGTCTAAGAAAGAAGACCCCATGAGCAAAGAAGAGGAAGAACAACAACAGATAAACAGTGTACTGTATTTATTTCTTTACCTTATCAGGGACATGGATAATTATAGCAGAATTTACAAAAAAATGCAACATACACATGTATGTGGAATGCATAGGTGATGGAAGTGCATTTCACAAGTGCATTTTATTTTACACATTGAACAAATGATTTACTGCGGTTCCAATTGCACCCACATTTCCTATCCTATAGCCTTGAGGAATATATTGAAGTTGAGGGTTTCTCTTATTGTATTCCATCAAATCCACATCATTTCATGCAGAAAGACAGTGTTTATATTACTGCCCCAGGCCTCTGGAGGGAAAGCTTGTTCCCCAAAGCCAGCAATCCCAGATGAATAAGGTGAACTGCACCTCCTGACCACCTGACAGATAAACGGCTTGGACCCAATCCCCTCGCTTTGCTTTTTTTTTATGCTGTCACCTGTCTTTGATGTCATCATATAATTGCTCCTTTTAGAACTCAAAAAGGGCCACTCAGCGCTCTTGGGATGGATCAGTATCCATGGTGACAATCTTTGTTATTCCACACTGAGGGGGAAAAAATACTCTTTATTATACCGGATGAGGAAAAGGCTTTTGAACGGATATACAGCACATCTGGGGCTGAGGAAGAATGGGGACAAAAGATAGACACAAATGATGTGGGAGAATAGATAAAGGGATGGGAGACAAACTATTTGTGTGTGTATGTGTGTGGGGGATTGTGACAGGAAAGAAATAGAGATGTAAATGGATTGTAAATGTTCAGGGAAAGAAAAAGCTTGACGGTGGCTGAGACAAGAAAAACAAATCCATGGGATTATCTTTTCTGTGCTGACAAAAGGTCTGTATGTGAAAAGCATTGATCCAAACCAGGCAGGGAATATTGATATCCACCATCGGCAAGATGGATAGATAGGAAGTTGATCCCTGAAGTTGTCGGTGATTTGAATCATTTGAGCCTCATAATGAACATACTCTAGTGATATCTGACACTTTTTCTTCTGTTGCTAACATTTCCTCCCATTTTACATTCATTTTTCTCATTTAAACCTGTGAATTATCTGACAAACCTAATTTTAGTTGGACAATTTGTAAAAACTATAGTACTTCTGTGTCCTTAAGCTTCCCTAATCTGCTGCCTTCCTTCCTGTGCCACATATGATGGCCGAGCAAAACTTCTCTTCAGGTCGAAGCATTTTGAATTACTGCCCTCTTCACACTCCAGTACAACGATGAAATTGGCCATCCAACATTTTGCAG
Source organism: Garcialebias charrua (assembly GCA_038048925.1). NCBI lineage: Eukaryota > Metazoa > Chordata > Actinopteri > Cyprinodontiformes > Rivulidae > Garcialebias > Garcialebias charrua. Next base: position 2,684 of record JBBPBX010092619.1, read on the forward strand.
TTCTTCACTGTTGGATACAGACCAGTATAATTATGGCAGAAAATGCATGGCTTCCTGCCAAGGTTTAGCTTTGACTGGTGGCCATATTAAGTTCATTGTACCTGAACAAGGTGATGAGAACCATGTACAGGTAGATTAATGTATTTGATTCATACACTGATCAATAATTTCCAGTCAAATAAATAACCAAAATCACAAAATGCCTCATCTACTGCATGTCATACTTTTGGTAAAATTCTTCCTTTTCTTCACACATGCCAAACCTCATCAGTCTGAGACATTTATTTTAAAACATGACAAAATACTGAACACCTGAGGACATTGTATGCAGTTGGCAGCAGGTTCAATTTCAGGGAAGAGTTAGAGGGTGATGGATTTGTTAAAAATATGTACTGTCCTCAGAAAAACTCTCCCGGGAGTGGGGACTGGATTACATATTTTCAGAGTAAACCACACGGAACCCATATTGTGTCAAATTGCTCGCTGTCCAAAGCCATCTGCGACTGATCTACCCACATCATATTTGTTGTTGTGTATGCCAAAGCATTACTTACAGCACTTGTTTCAGTGGACCCTCAAAGATATCTCGGGGGTTCGGAGCAACAGTCACTTCACTGCACTGCATCTTAATGACAGAGAAGAAGAGGAAACGGAGAGGAAGAGGATGTGGCTCAGAGTAAAGTAATGGAAAGTCACAACAGCAAAATAAAAGTTAGGAGCGGAGGGGCACATTTATATCGTCTATGCTCTACAACGAGGTCAACCTATCATTAAAATGAACAGTTTATGTCTTTTAAAGTGGAGTTCTGAGCAAAGGTTATGAACAATAATGATCTAACCTGTTGTAGATAGCTCTTTGAACAATCTCAGTTTGGAGAAATAGGGTCAATTCTAACAGACTGATAAGCTAACAACTACTTTGAGCAAAGCCAAGACCAATAGACTGCTGCTACCCTAAAATAAATCATATCTAGAAGAAAATCACAACAGTTCTTATGAACATTATTTTTCAAACAAGTTCTCTGCTGTTAGTTTTGTTTTACATAGTTATTCCAGCAGAAACATTGTAATACTCCAGCAAGAGTGCCACAGCTACCAGCTGGTGTAGGTTGTCATTTTGTGCTTTCAATGAAATGCAAAAATGTATGTAAATAACAATGAGGTGTTAAATTACCTAGAATTTAAAGATTTATGGAAATAATTTTTCATAATGATCTTGTTGTGCTGCCTTTTGTTAAAAGACAGAAATTTAAAGTTATAACTAGTTTAAGTAAATGCATGGTAGAAACATAGAAGATGTTTGGGTTTTAAATTCTGGTCAGAGTGGCTCCTCTCTCCCTTGAGAATATCGTTTTACATGCTGCACGCTAGGAGTGAGCACTCTTGCTTAAGGTACAATCTTTGACGTATCTGGACAAGTTGGTCAAAAACGGCAGTTAACAGCAGTTAACAGCAGTTAAGATAACTCATAGCACTAAATATGCTCTTACCACTTGTACCTTGGAAGGTTTTCGTCTTTGTAAGTATTAAAACACCATTTAACGTGTTTGTAATATTGAGCTAAGTTGAGTTAAGCTATTGTATTGTTTAAGCGTGGTGTGTATTGTTGGCATGTATTATTCAGTTGTTTTCCTTTTCTGTACATTTCAGTTACAAAAACTTACAAAGTAAAGAAAGTTCAAGAAGTCTTCAGTAAAATCAAGAAAGCAAGCTTGAGTGGGGACTTTTTTTATTATTTACTTTTTGTTAGCTGGCTGTCTAGCCTCACATAGTCACGTGTCGTGAGGACAGCACAGTAAAAAGACGTGTTACTCAGCGGGTTCAAGTATACAGAGCTACTTAAGCAACATGAGTCTTCGCTCGGGGAGAAGCTATCACAGAGACTACGATGCTGAGCAGTCAAGTGGAGCAACTGGCGATGAGCAACAACCAGAAGCTACCACTCAATCAGCTACAGGGGAGCGGCAACCACAACCATTCGACACCAGGTCACAGGTATCCAGAGCACCCACCAGGCAGTCTCATCGAACGTCTTCATCATCAACAGGTTCTTCAGCTGCGAGGGCCTACGCTAAAGCTCAAGCAGCACGTGCGCAACTAGCCTTCGCTAAAAAAGAAGCTGACATAATGAAACAAAAAGCTGACATAATGAAACAAAAAGCTGACATGATGAAGCAGAAAGCTGAACTAGATGCAGATCTACATGTCCTCCAGTGTCAAAAAGCAATAGCTGCAGCTGAAGCAGAAGCCACAGCTTATGAAGAAGCAGAGAATCAGAGCGGGGAGCTCTGTAGAGAACTCTGCGTTGAAGCGGAACCTAACAGCCCTGCGCAGCGAACGAGTGAATATGTTCAACAGCAGTGTGAGTTCTTTCCTGACACTCAGCACACTGAAGAACAGCCTCATGAAAGAAATGACCATGCCCAAAAAATACAAGGCAGTGCACAGGTAGCCAATCCTGTCGCAGTCAACATTCAAACAAACCCACTATCAACAAACAGTGTAATTAAACAGGAGCCGACTGTGCACACATGCTCAACAAACAATACTCAAGATTTTGCAAAATATCTCATCCGCAAAGAATTAGTGAGTACAGGTCTTCTACAATTCGATGACAAACCTGAAAATTATTGGGCATGGAAAACCTCATTCATCAGCACCACCAAAGACCTAAGTCTGTCTCCAAGAGAAGAATTAGATTTATTGACAAAATATTTAGGTCCAAAGTCATCTGAACAGGCAAAACGCATTCGTGCTGTACACGTCCTCAATCCTGCGGCAGGTTCCGAGAGGATCTGGCAACGCCTTGAAGAGTGTTATGGTTCACTCGAGGTTATTGAGGACGCACTTTTAAAAAAAGTAGAAGACTTTCCCAAGCTGACAAACAAAGACAATGTTAAACTGCAAGAGCTCGGCGACATCTTAATGGAGCTTCAGTGTGCTAAACAAGATGGTGGCCTGCCTGGGCTTGCATACCTAGACACAGCTCGAGGAGTCAGACAAATAGTTGAAAAGCTTCCTTTCAACTTACAGGAAAGATGGACAACTGTAGGAACGCAGTACAAAGAGACTCATAGGGTGTCATTTCCTCCTTTCACAGTTTTCACACAGTTCATCCAGCAGCAGGCAAAAATGAGAAATGACCCTAGCTTTGCAATATTCAATCCTAACAGCCATTTCCTTTCTCACGCAGAAAAACTGAAACCAAACAGTCAAAAAACTACTGTTTCTGCACATAAAACAGAGATCACAGCAGAGTCTAAGCAAAGGAGTCCAAATGAATTGGAGGAACCAGATCGCCAGTGCCCAATCCACAGAAAACCACATCCGCTCAAAAAGTGTAAGCTTTTTAGAAATAAACCCATTGAGGAAAGAAAGACCTACTTGAAAGAGCATCACATCTGCTACAGGTGCTGTGGATCTGTCAGACATCTTGCAAAAGACTGTAAAGTAGCAGTTAAATGCATAGAGTGCGACAGTTCAAAACACTTATCAGCAATGCATCCTGGTCCCTCTTGCACTCCAGAGAGCACAATACAAGAAAACAATGACAGTGAAGAGCAAGTAGACAACTCAACCTCAGTTGTCTCAAAATGCACAGAGATATGTGGACAAGGTGATAGTCCACGCTCATGTTCTAAGATCACTCTAGTCAAAGCATATCCTGCTGGCCAAAAAGAAAGAGCTATTAAAATGTATGCTGTACTAGACGAACAGTCAAATAGGTCACTAGCAAAGTCAGAGTTTTTCAGCCTTTTTGATATTGAGTCCAGTCCTATTCCTTACACATTAAAGACTTGCTCTGGAAAAGCACAGACATCAGGAAGGAGAGCTGCAAACTTCTTCATCGAGTCCATGGATGGAAAGATCAGCCTCCAGCTACCTCCTCTGATAGAATGCGACTCTGTTCCAGATGACAGAGGTGAAATACCCTCTCCTGAGATGACGCAGCATCACCCACATCTACTCAAAGTTGCAGACAAAATCCAACCTGTCGATCACGATGCTCCTATCCTTTTACTGTTGGGCAGGGACATCCTCAGGGTTCATAAGGTACGTGAGCAAATCAACGGGCCCAACAATGCACCTTATGCCCAAAGGCTAGACTTAGGTTGGGTTATTGTGGGAGAAGTGTGTTTAGGAAACGCTCATGGTCAGTCAGAGGTCAACGTTTACAGAACACAAACCTTAGATAATGGCCGTGCATCCTACTTTGAGCCCTGCCCAAACATAATTCATGTTAAAGAGAATTATGGGGCTCCTTTAAACACTGCCTGTGACACGGATAGTTTGGGACACACTGTGTTTGTTAGGTCTGAGTATGATGACAAACAAGCTATGTCAATAGACCTTTTACCAGTTGACGTCATCACGCAAAGCTTGCCTGAAACGAGCGTTCTGATTGGACGGCAAAAAGCCGCGCCAATTTGAAACCGGATCTCGGGGGTTAGTAGGAAGGAGCCGGGTAGCTTTAATGATGGCGAGTAGTAATTTAGAAGCTTGGTTTCTTAAAATAGTGGACAACAAATGGTCTAAATGCCTGAACATCGTGCCGCGGATCCGAGAGGAGGTGATAGTGAGGCAGCTGTCGCGTGGGGCCACCGTCTCCAAGACAACAATAGCTGAAACAAGAAAGTTGAAGTCAGCCAGATCTATCGCCTTTACAAAAGATGGACATGTTCAGCTCGTGGGTGTTTGTGGCACTGCTGACGATAGTGTTCGTGCTGGCACTGTTGTCATTCATGCTAAAGTAAAGGCAAGCATGAAGCAACGCAACTATCGGGTGTTTATGGCGCTGATGGAAAATGGGGAAATCCTTCAGGCTTCTTGCGAATGTCCAGCAGGGTGAGCTAACTCTGTTGTGTAGTTGTCAACAACGTTATATCCAAGCGTCATAAAATACATGTTTTATATTTCTCACATCAATACTTCTGATATTTAGACTGATTTGGTTATTGTTACGGGTTTAACTTCTTCTGTTAGCTGCTAACTAGCGCCATGTAGCCACAGTATGTAAACAAAAACATGACGTTTGAGTCAGTCACACCATGTTTTAAATTTCTCACACTAATACTTATGATATTTAGACTGGTTTGGTTATTGTAACTGGTTTAACATCTTCTGTTAGCTGCTATAAATAGCACCTTGTCTTCATAAGAGCTGTCATTATACTGTAAGCACAGTATGTAAACAAAAACATGACGTTTGAGTCATTCAATATTCGTCACTATTTGTTTTTTTTATTACAGTTAACTATGTCTTATAAACAACATTAGACAATTGGTGATGTTGTAATGTGAAAAATAATAACTATCCCAAGCGATACATTTATTAGCTTTCCTGGGAAAATTGATTTATGTTTGATAACGTATTTACTATTACACTTTTGACACTGTTCATACAGCTGACACTGTATGAGACGTAATGTGTGTGAAAATGTTAAATGTATTACCAAAAAGATATTTTGCATGTGAATTCCCTGACACCTAATATGGTTGTATATTGTGTTTGTGATTATATTTGCAGGCAAGGAGGTGGCTGCAACCATGTTGCTGCATTGCTTTTTGAGTTGGAGAAACACCAAAGTAGTGGGGTGTTGGAAATACATTCAAAACCAACTTGTACTCAGTTACCTTGTACCTGGAAGGGACCAGCCCAGAAACGACCTGCACCTGCTACTTGGGATGAGTTGCAAGTTTTAAAGTGAGTGTAATCATTGTTCCTGAACAAAATTCATATTAAGCTAATAACACAAATACCCAGAAAGGTGACTTTAGGTGTCCAACTTCATCAACAACTGGAATAACACAATATCACTTATTATGTCTTATTCCAGTCCAAAAAAACTATTCAACATTATCCAATTGTAGTTTATTCAATTGTGTTAATTGTTGTTAATTGTTTTCTAGTGGCACTAGATAAAAAAAATAAAAGCACTAATAAATAAATTCAACCACATAGTTACGGTTTTAAAGGCTTTCTACAATTCTAAGATCTGGAATAGTTTTTGGACATTTAACAAAAACACTTCAACAAACAGATTTGCTATTATGTGTTTGATATCAACCCTTCATCTTTTTGTCCTTTAAGGCATGACATCCGAGTCGAGAAGTTTTCCAGGAGAACGCTGAACAGCTTGAATTTTGACCCACGACATCCTGATGACCGGAATCAGCCCATGACTGCTGGTCTTCACAAGGACTTGTTGAGCGTGGAGCCATTGTTGCCCTTTTGCAGGTTGTAGTAGTAAACTTTAAAAACCACTAACGCTTATCTGCATGTTCTTTAATTCATTTATTTTGTCTAGATCAGGAGTCGGCAACCTGCGGCTCTATAGCTTTAACTTTAGCTCTCAACTTTTTCCTTTACAGTATTTCTATTCTTAATTCTTATTTTCAACCATAGTGAAATACATAGGTCTGTATAGTTTCTATTTTTTTATAATTTCGTTAAAAAATTCCCCCACCTCTTTACAATAATCTGATTTTTTTTCATTTGTCTGAAATTGTATGCATATGAATAAAAATTTAAATCCATTACATATTTTTAGCTTTAAAATGTCACCACCTACTGGCAACAAAATTCTCCTCAAAAAAAGTTAAAGTGACCCATGGGCCACCAGCTGGTAACAGCTGTAGCAGGTTGTTGCGGCTCTGGACACATTGAATTGAGTGCATGAAGGTTTAAAAATGGCTCTTTTGATCAGAAACACTGCAGACCCCTGGTCTAGATTTTCAAGCTTCATGTTTATTTCTTTTCAGGTACGCTGTTCCCCTGGCGGCAGTTCCGGACCCTCCAGCAGCAGAAGAGTTAGGTGAAGATCTCGGCCCATTTCCGGTCTCCATCTTCACCATCAGAGAGGCCTGTCAGAAGTACAAAGCTTCTTTAAACGTCTCACAAGAACAATCTGATTCAATTGAGGCAGAAACACGCCAACAGTCGTCCTGTGAATTATGGTTCAAACACAGAAAATTTCGTTTGACTTCATCAGTTATGCACAGAGTTTTTGTCATGCGGCCATCTACAAACCCAAAAAAATTTCTGGCACAAAAGCTGTACTGCTCTGAAAGACTGCAAACAAAAGAAATGAAGTTTGGGATTGAGCGAGAAGAAGCAGCGGCACAAAGGTACAAGTTGAGTAGAGATCTTAAGGAGAATGAAGAAATTACCTTGCTCCGTTCCGGCTTGCGTGTCTCCACTAAGCATGGATTCCTGGCAGCCTCCACTGACCGGCTGGCCATCGACAGGTCTGGCACAGTCCGTCTGTTGGAAATAAAAAATCCAGCAAACTGTTGGGATGCTACAAACATGGATGACATATGCAAAAAACAGTCATGTCTGCAGATTGACACAAATACCTCAAGCATCACACTGAATAGAAAACATGCTTACTACACTCAGGTTCAATCCCAGTTGTACTGTTACGAATTACCAGAGTGTGATTTTGTGTTGTGCACAAAATCATTCCTGCATGTAGAAACTGTGAAGGCAGACTTTTCTTTCATGCAGAAGCTGCTACACAAAGCAGAAGGTTTTTTTGATAACATCTTTCTGCCAGAAACTGTGTTCCCTAGAGTGAAACACAACCTTGATCCAATTGATATAAGAACATGTTGAAGTGGGTTTTTTTTTTGGTGATTTGTAGCAATGGCAGTTTCTGGTGCTATTTTTGTGCTAGGTGAATATTTATGATTTTTGCTTTTTTTTTTTTTACAGCGTTCCAAAAAATGTTGCAGTTCTGCGCTTGTAGCACAATGTTATGCTTGTGGTTTCATGAAATGTTGGTGGGTAGTGTATTTGTGTCGTTTCTGGGGAGAAAAGTTATGCTGCTGTGTTTGCACAATGTCAACGTTCTAACTACATTGGATGTTCTAGTATTTTGATTTTTCCTGAAAAGGATTAAATTCAGCAGAAGTTTACACATTTTCAGGATGTTTGTTACAGAGTATTTGACGCTGTTTTTTCATAATGTGAAGATGCAACAAAAACATTTCTCATTATCCTACAACTCAATGTTTCTTGAGAAATTGTGAAGTCCCCCGTGATGTTTTTGCACAATGGTACTTTAATATGATGTTTACAGCTACTGATTAAAGACAGCTGAAGATTGTACGTTACACCGATGTTTCGAACATATTTATTTTGTAATAAAAGAAACGTTGCCTTTCTGAAATGGCTGCATTTATATGTGAAGTATACCCAACAAACTTTGAACACTTTCTGTGTTTTGCATCGAAAAAAAGTTAATGTCCAAAACTAGTAATGAAAAGAGGAAAACCGTTACCTTGCAGATGGGTGCTTGAAACAGAGTCAAGTAAGCACAGGTGTGTACGATGTCCTCCAGAATAGGGTGCAGTGTTAGTGGCATGGTCCCATCCAGAAGATGGAAAGATTTTATCCGGCCAATCAGTCGCTCAACATGAATGCGCACTTCAGCGATTTGTCTGGTCTGCTCCACCTGTAAAATAGATGAAGAACAGTTTCTGGCAGATTAGAACACAAATATGAAGAGCTCAAAACGCAATATTCTTTATTAGTTATGTTAAAGGTTCAGTATGTAGTTTCTGGAACACGCTGGAACTTATGAAATTTTTGGACAGAGACACGTTTCTGATCCCTCCCCCTCAGAGCCATATATGGCTCTGTTACCCCTTGCTCTGTTGAAATTCAAACTCTGTTTTTATTGCCTGGTTAACGGCGTGTCACCTTGGCTTTTTAGAAATGCTTTTAGATAAGCAAGTGGACAATACTTTTTTTCAGAGATTACTTTGTCTAACTTCAGTATGTTAGGAGGTAGTGACAGAAGAAATATGTTAAAAATATATTGTTAGAAAAGTTACATACAGCTCCTTTAACATGTTGGTTTGTTTCACAATAAATTCTGGACAACCTACACTGACTATAGCCCAGTGTGTTCGCCATACTGACCCAACTCACATGACAGAATCCTGCCAGGCTTCTTAGCTTCTGTGTGGCATTATTTATTTTGACGTGGTCAGGCCTGGATTCGTTCAGAAAAGCGGCCCGGACATTTTTGGGTGATGCCAGCCAACAATCATTATTTATATAAGTCACAGACAGAAACCTGTCAGTTACACGCTGGCGGAAACACCTATATTTACCAACATATTTTTACTTACCACTTAGTGCTTAGGACACAACACTCCTTGTACAATGCATACCTCATCCTCAGTGAACTGCTTGTTCCCTGGATGTAGAAATGGTGGCAGGTTCAGACTAGCTCCCCTTTTTTCCACCTCTGACTTCACATCGAATCCTTTGTCAGCAAGGACTCTGTCACCGGGTTGAAGGTAATCAAGAAACCCACAGTTGACAGTGATGAACTTGTCCGATGATCCTCCACAGTACAAAGGAGATATGTAGCATAGCACTCCATCAGGTGTACATGCGACAAGTATCTGCAACATCAGAAACACTTAAATGATAACACTGAAAAAAGCATGATGACATTAAACTAAACTTTACTAAACAACTAGTGAAAACACTTTATGGCAGGGCAACATGAATAGAAACAGAAAATCGATTAAAAAAGAAGATTTTTAAAAGGACTGAATACTGTATTACCTTTGCTGTGTTGTTTTGTTTGTAAGAAGACCATGTTCGTCGCTGACTGACCAGGGAACTTGGTGCCTCTACAAAAAACTCTGTGCAGTCTATAATGCACCTCAGGTTGGAAAACTTCTGGGCTTCAACTGGCATGAAGTGGCGCACTTCAAAACGGGACGGAAAACGGCACATATCTTGCAGTTCCAGCCTGAGTAGACGGATCCAGGAGGTAAAGATTCTGGAGAAATGTGCAATGCTGATGCCAAGTCGGGCAGACAGATCCTCAACAAACAAGCCTAACTTAAGCCTGATTAAAACAGCTGCAAATTCATGTTTAGGTGTTAGAAGCCGCTTTGGACCAGAAATACCCTTGGCTTGGTCATAATCTACATTTTCACCCCTCCAATAGCGCATCCGTGCTGCTTTGTGGTGAAGTACTTTGTACAAAGCATCAAATGTGCTTTTGCTTTTCAATCCCAGATAAAACTGCACAGCACCATCATCAAAGCTGTCTGGATCATAACTGACTGCCTTAAGTCTTGCATCCCGTTCTTCCAGCTGCTTCCTCAATGTTGACAACTCGCTGTCTTTGCTCTTGAGCTGTTGCGTCTGTTGATCAATGAGGAGGTATGCTGCGTCCAGTTTGCTTTTCTGCTCCATCAATTCCTTCCTTAGTCTCTGCAACTCGGAAGAAGCATCATCTTCCATACTGGGTTCCTCCGCCGTTCCAACAGTCTCGGCTGGACAAACATCAGAAGGTGTGCTGTATGTGTGATCAGTCAGTTGGTGGCCAGTTGTAGCTGTAAAACAAATAAAGTATTAATTCATATTTCACAATAAACAAAACAGTCTTATGTATACCAGAAAGTTCATTCTCAATAGATACAGTCTTATGTATAGTTAAACTGTATGCTTATACACACAGAGCAACAAATGGTTAACTTCACTGTCACACACACAAACACACACACACCCACCCACACATACACACCCGTCTGGTGCATGTGTGTGCATTACTTTTTACCCATAACATCCAAAGGACAGACTGAGGAAGTCTTTCGGACGAAAGACAAAACGTTTCTACAGTTGTTGTTTTTTTGCTTTGTTTTGTTTTTTGAATGTCCAGAGGACCAGACTTAGCTTTTTTGGATCCAAAGGACAATGTAGTTCAAAAATGAAATGTAGAGTAATAGAAAGATACAGGGTTTTCATTAAAAAATAGTGTCAACTGCAACTTTATTTCAGATGAATTATGATGAAAAGCCTCTATGCAATGTATCATTTGCATTAACTTATAATTTAAACCAAACACAATTATTTAGAGCACTTAATTTTTCAATAGCAACCTCAATTTGAGCATATATGCCATATTTTCTGAATTTCCTGTAAGCTAGTGATGTGTATATTCCTTTTTCAACTGAAAGATATCATTACACCATTAATACTTAACATA
>JBBPBX010092621.1:0-13703 GCA_038048925.1 Garcialebias charrua
GTAACAGGACAGGTTGCGGTTCTTTTAGCTTCAGATCCATAAAGAAACACAACAAACCTCATAGTTTAAAAGTAGGGCAGCACTGATAATTTGTCAGAGTTCGAGTTCAGCTGACTGTTCTGGTTCAAATGTATTATATGGCCATGTTCCATGGGTTCCGTGTTATTATTATTTTTTTTGCATTTTGTTAAGAGCTCAAAAGGGGACCGTGTTTACAGCCCCCTCCTCATTTTATGACATTTTTTTCATCATAACATTAAAAGCAAGACTAGTTCCACATGTTTTGTTTTAATGTTGATTGTGAAGGAGTTTGTAATGTTTATATCTTGAAAGCTGGTATATAAAGTTTCATTTACTAAACTATTTTAGATGTGAAACATTCCTAAAAAGATGAGAGCACCTCTCCTAATGTACAGTCATATTCAACAAATGTAGTATTCACAAAAGTTCATTAATTTCAATAGCTTAATTTACTAAATAATTTTTTTAATTTCATTTATTTTTGTAATAAAAATGACTGAGGTTTTCAAGTCTTTATTTCTGTTAATGATTTTGCTTGCAGCTGTGAAAACACGACATCTAAGATTAGAATATTGGTATACTGATCAATCTCACAAACCAGCCCCATCATAAAGCATATGCTAATTTGTTGATGACTGTAAATAACTTCCCGTGCTGTAAACATGAGTTCCATTTGATCATAGTATTTTTCACTGTTTTAAGGAGGGCACTCCATTTCATGCCAACAGTTTGAAAGAAAACCTTAACAAAATGTGTAATATGATCTGTCAACAGGTAGTCCTCAAGAGATTCCGTTCCTGTTGTAATGGTGACGTGCAGTTGTTCCTGTGTGGCTGGTTCTGGATTTCACAGGGTGCAAAACCAGGTCCAGTTGGCAAGATGGTGGCCTGGGTCGACTGTGTAAAGGAGAATTACGGTAAATAATACTGGCAATGTATCATTTTCATGTCTTGCTACCATACATATATTTTAGCCCCGAGTTAAATACATCTGTGTGATGTTTTATTCAAAGGAGTACGGATACCCTCTTCAGAGGAATGACTGGCTCTCTTCCTGACCTGTCTGCTTAGAGTGGCAGAGGTATACTGTACTGCGATTTGGACACATCATCTGTCACCAACCGAGGGTGTCTGGCAGCGACTGGATGGAAGATCAAAAAATAATCAGACAGAACTGTGACCACTTCTATTTTATGTTTTTGAATAGGTTGTGTGCTGTAGATTCTATGAAATTCAAAAGAAAAAAAAAGACACTTTGTTTTATTACAATTTATCATTTGAAGAATTTGTTTGTTCTGATTTGTTTTACACAAAGTAAATGAATTTCAAGTTGCACTAAGGTCAGCTCTGGCCTGTAATTTAGTTTGTTTAGCTTGCCCGTGTTTTTTTTAATAAAAGCAAGTGAAATGTGAAAAACAAGAAATGTTTATTTGTCTTCACATTTATTCATGAAATGTGATAACATGCAATCAGTTCGTAACAATAAAAATACATTTCAATGCTTCTGTGAGAACTAATTTCGTGTGGACAATGTCCATAAGAAATTATTTCCCTTAGCCCATGCACTGACGAGGTTTATTTTGATAATTAACCAGGCAAGCCACTGTAAAAAGTTCATTAAATATGTAAAAAAGCTAAGTCTGGTCCTCTGGACATTCAAAAAAGCAACAACAAAAAAAAACTGTCTACAGTATTTGTTTTTTTAATGTCCAGAGGATCAGACTTAGTTTTTTTTTTATTTTAATTTTTAATATTTTTCTACCTGGAGCATGCATCAGGGTAAGTTTATTGTAAAGCGCTTTGGGGCTCCTCACAGGGGGCTGGAAAGCGCTATATAAATAAGCTCCATTTACCATTTACCAAGTTCATTAATACTTGAAACAATTGATAGTGGGATATCAATTGTTGATATCACGCTATCAACAATGTTATGCATATATACACATAATATATGTATACACATAATATGTGTATATACACATATATGTGCATATGCACATAATATATATGTGTATATACACTTACATCTGTATATATACACATAATATATATGTATACACTAATATATTGTGTATACACATAATATATATGTTTATATACACATACATGTGTATATAAACATAATATATATGTGTATATACACATACATCTGTATATATACACATAGTATATATGTATACACGTATATATTGTGTGTATATACACAATATATATGTGTATATACACATATATGTGCATATACACATAATATATATGTTTATATACACATGTGTATATACACAATATATATGTGTATATACACATACATGTGTATATATGCAATCCCTTCGGATTGCATGCTCAATGTGAACTCGCAGACGTGCAATTTTCTGTCTGGAGGATCCTCCGTGGAAAATTAAAAGAATCCGAAAAAAAAAAAAATCCGAAAGAAAAAGTCTGTGGAAACTTAAAAGACCATTGCACTAGCATGCTTAGGGACACAACAGTGTTCGTGATAATGTTTAACTTGCTTCTGAAACGCGAGTTTCTCTTTTCTAGCTGTCTAAGTTCCTCAAAGCGGAAGCTAGCGAGCCGCATCCGCTCAGGCGGATGTGACGTCAGCGCCGTAGGTGCAAAGAGCCTATTGAATTCATTATTATTATTATTATTATTATTGCCCTGCCCTATCTGTCCAAGTTGCTGCATCCATACGCACCCTCTCGATCCCTCTGTTCATGTGATCAGCTGCTCCTGCGTGTCCCAAAGACAAAACGCAAGCTCAGAGGAGACCGTGCTTTTGCTGTAGCAGCTCCTAAACTGTGGAAAAATCTTCCCTTGAACATCAGACAGGCCTCTTCCCTGTCTGTTTTTAAATCTCCTCTAAAAACCTATCTTTTCTCCCTGGCCTTTGACATCATCTGAGATGTTGACTTTTAATAATAATAATAATAATAATAATAATAATAATAATGAATTCAATTTATAACACACTTTTCATTAGTGAAAATCTCAAAGTGCTACACACATTCATACACCGGTAGCGGCAGACTACCATGCAAGGTGCTTTCCAGTCCTACCGGGAGCAACTCGGGGTTAAGTGTCTTGCCCAAGGACACAACGACACATGGTGTGGGGAACCGGGATTCGAACCGCCAACCTTCCGATTGGGGGACGACTGCCATTACCACTACGCCACGGCCGCCCGTCATTTTAATTATTTTAATTGCTTGTATTATCTGATTGTATGATTGCTCAACTTTTTTTATGTGACTTTTAATCATTTTAATCATTTTAATTACCTGACTGTATGATATTTTTGTTGTGTGTACAGCACTTTGGTCCTGTGGGTGTTTAAAGTGCTCTAAAGCTAAATGAAGCTGGTATGGTATGGTATATTTTTACTTTACTTCGTTATTTACATTTCAAGTAACTTTCTCTTTTACTTCACTACATTTCCTCAATAAAATGTGTAATTTTAATTCAATACATTTTCCTTAACCATACTACAATTTAAAACTAGAATAAATCGGATTGGGCAGTGCCAGTTTGTTCTCCCAGTCTGTGACTTCATGTGGCCATTTTTCTCTCACTCTTAAAACCCACTCCCCCACCCACAGCTTGTGGGATGAGACCTGCATCTCCCGCTGTGAACAAGCTAGATGTATATACAGATATCAATCATAACAATAGGTCTTTGTTAACTCACAGTGGAGACACATTCCTGATAGGTGTGAAAATGAGGTAGTTGCTAAGAAGGAGAAGTTTGTTCTCCAGGTTATGAACTGCTTCAAGAGAACTGCTATTATAATTTACTATAATATATCCTATATTATTAATTAGTCAGAAGGAAACAAGCCAACTGAAACTAGCTGAGCCAACTACACAACAATGTAAACTCGCTAACAGCTTGGCTAATAATGGTTAATAAAGGTTGAATGAATATTCATTCAACCTTTATTTAGTCAGGTAAATCTCATTGAGCCTCGTCGACTCATTTACAAGAGCGACCTGCTACAAACTAAATAATGATGACAACATCAATGGTAGAATTCCCTTAAACAATCAACTATAGACAAACATAAGAAAGAAATACAGATTTTTAACAATCAAAACTGCAAAACATTATAATTTAGATGTAGAAAATCAAAAACATACACTGTATATATATATATATATATATATATATATATATATATATATATATATGTAGTCCCCGATTTACGAGCGTCTGGACTTACGAGGGTCCGACTTTACGAGGTTATAATATTTAATAAAATATGAAAAAAAAATTGTGTGTTTAAATGTTCTTAATTTCATGTGTACAGAACTTTGTTGCAGCTGTGGTTGTTTTAAATGGCTTTATAAATAAAGTATAATTGTTATTTTTATGTTTTATTTCAATTTTTAGCGTGTTAGCGATCGCTCCCAACGCGCAGCCGACAGACATAAAATGAGCAGATCGCCGCCGCCTGACCATGCAACAAGCAGAGCTAAGCAGGCGGGGATTGGACATGCTGACGAAGGGACCATCTACGGCCGGGAGCTGCTGGCTTTGGAGGACCGTGCGTCCGATCAGAGGTTGCCTCATACGGATAAATTAGCTGGAAACACTCGGTGAACTTTGTGGATGTGTCTGGACTGGAGTAGCAGCCGTGGATCGCTCAGCGATCACTTCCAAAGCGCCACGCGACAACATTAGCTCATGGGCTAAGCTAAGGCTAAATGCTAAGCGGACCCCACCAGAACCGACGGCCGACGTCCGGGAGCTGCTGGCTTTGGAGGACTGTGCGTCCGATCAGAGGTTGCCTCATACGCAAAGGTGGGCGCCAGACCTCTAGGGAGCGCTAAAGTGCTAATCAACTTATAGCGGACATAAACAATTTGTTAGCTTTATAGCGGATTGACTAACTTTTATAATTCATAAGCGGATTTGCGCTATTTTTATTTAAAATGCAGTACCGCTAATAACTAATTATCTATCAGTAAAAACGAAAAAACTTATTTACGGGCTCTTATATCAACTGGACGACTGCTAACAGACCATATCCTGTCAGCGCCGGATGTGGTCCGTGACAAAAAAGCGTCCCCCTCGGTCTCTTGGCTAGAGAGAGCGCTCTCTCTAAAGCAGTTAGCAGCCAGTGTGTTACTCTGCAGCCTTATTGCTTGTTTTCGAAGAGTCAGACGAAGAGTTTTTAACATGGAGGGTGAATTTATGGATGTTTCTCAGCGGCCTACGCGACGCGTCTGGATTAAAAAAAGTAGTTCGCCATTTACCCTCTTCAAAATGGTGCCCGGCCACAGAAGTTAAGGACTTTCCAAGAAAACACGGTAAAAACAATTATTTCTTTGCTGAGAAAAAATATATTTCTTAGCTGACTTTATAGCACAAGGTTTTTCTGAGCACGAAATGGTCAAATCTGCTGGATTTAAAAAAGTAGTTTGCCATTTGCCCTCTTCAAAATGGCGCCCGGCCACAGAAGCTAAGGACTTTCCAAGAAAACACGGTAAAAACAATTATTTCTTTGCTGAAAAAAATAATAATTCTTAGCTGACTTTATAGCACAAGGTTTTTCTGAGCACGAAATGGTCAAATCTGCTGGATTTAAAAAAGTAGTTTGCCATTTGCCCTCTTCAAAATGGTGTCCGGCCACAGAAGCTAAGGACTTTCCAAGAAAACACGGTAAAAACAATTATTTCTTTGCTGAAAAAAATAATAATTCTTAGCTGACTTTATAGCACAAGGTTTTTCTGAGCACGAAATGGTCAAATCTGCTGGATTTAAAAAAGTAGTTTGCCATTTGCCCTGTTCAAAATGGCGGTTAGCGTGTTAGCATTAGTTTCTGATATATATAATATCTTCACTGTTTTACCTTATTGTCAGCCAGACTTCTTACATGAACTAACTATTGTATACGTTATATAAATATTGCTCCTGCCCAACCAAACAAACTCCATAGGCATAGGTAGTCATTTTACTTTGTTGAATAAAGGAGCTGCTCTTCTACTGCTGCCTGAATCTGTTTGATTGGGTTATTTTTACTGAATTCACTGAAATCACACAATAGCACAAACTAACAGTAACATGGTAAACCAGTAACTCTTGTGTTCTGTGGTAAACCAGTAACTTTTGTGTTCTGTGAGGTCAAATTATTAATCTTGTCTATGGCATTTGGTTGGTGTGAAGAAAGCTCTATAACTTACATTTCAAGTCAGAAAAGTCATGTCAGACAGCAACGTAAGGCGCTGAAAATATCTTCGTCTTCTTCTTTCGGCTTTTCCCTTTTCAGGGGTCGTCACAGCGAATCATCCTCCTCCACCTCACTCTGTCCTCTGCATCCTCTGTCCTCACTCCAACCACCTTCATGTGCTCTCTAACTGCATCCATATATCTCCTGTTTGGCCTCCCTCTTTGTCTTTTTCCTGGCAACTGCATTTCTAACATCTTTCTACCAATATACCCACTGTCCCTCCTCTGGACATGTCCAAACCATCTCAGTCTAGCTTCCCTAACTTTATCTCCCAGTTGTTCAACATGTGCTGTACCTCTGACGATCTCATTCCTGATCTTATCCATCCTTGTCACTCCTAAGGAGAACTTCAGCATCTTCATTTCTGCCACTTCCAGTTCTTTCTCCTGTCTTTTTGTCAGTACACCATCTTCAGACCATACAATATAGCTGGTCTCACCACTGTCTTGTAAACTTTTCCTTTGACCTTGCTGTCACCTTTTTGTCACAAATCACTCCTGAAATTTTTCTCCATCCACGCCATCCTGCCTGGACTCTCTTTTTCACCTCTTTACCAGATTTTCCATTTTCCTGGACAGTGGACTCAAAGTAATTGAAGTCCTGCACCTATGTGCCCTCTGATCCTTGTAGTCTCACTGTTCCACTGGCCTCCCTCTCATTCACACACATGTACTCTGTCTTACTACGGCTGACTTTCATTCCTTTTCTTTCAAGTGCATACCTCCACCTCTCCAAGTTCTCTTCCACCTGTTCCTTGTTCTCACCACAGATCACAATGTCATCTGCAAACATCATAGTCCATGGGGATTCCTACCTGACCTAATCTGTTAGTCGGTCCATCACCAGAGAAAACAAGAAGGGGCTCAGAGCAGATCCTTGATGCAATCCCATCTCCACCTTGAAGCTATCTGTCACTCCTACAGCACATCTCACCACTGTCCTGCTGTCCTCATACATGTCTTGTACCAGTCTAACATACTTTTCTGCCCCTCCCGATTTCCTCATGCAATACCACACCTCCTCTCTTGGCACCCTGTCATATGCTTTTTCTAAATCCACAAACACACAATGGAGTTCTTTCTGACCCTCTCTGTACCGTATTTTCCTGTGTATAGGTCGCACCTTTTTTTTTTTTTTTCTCCAAGGCCTGCGACCTATACTCAGGTGAGACCTATATATGGCTTGTTATCACTTTCGTTGAAACAAATTTTTAAATCCAGCTAATTTCACAATTACGTTCATTTATTAAGGAAAAGTTCAGCTCAGACATATATTTGCTATAATTTTTATCAAACAAATAATTGTTTTTAAGTGTTAGTCTTCTTAAAAGCCTTGCTGTGCGTTCCTGCGGCAGACATTTGCAGCAGAGCTAAACGTAGGTGCGACCTATACACCAGTATGACTTATCTAGGGATTTTTCCAATCTATTGGTGATAATTGGACAATGCGACCTATACACAGGTGCGACCTATACACCAGAAAATACTGTACTTCTCTATCAACATCCTCAAAGCAAAGATGGCATCTGTGGTGCTCTTTCTTGGCATGAAACCATACTGCTGCTCACAGATAGTCATCTCTTGTCTATGTCTTGCTTCCACAACTCTCTCCCAGATATTCATTGTGTGGTTCATCAACTTAATTCCCCTGTAGTTGCTACAACTCTGTACATCACCCTTGTTCTTAAAAATGGGCACAGCACACTTCTCCATTCCATATAACCCTTTTCCTAAACCAAACCTTACACCTGACACAAAGGACCAACCCTAAACTTAACCCCCTTACCCTTGTGCCTCCTACATGTCTTTGTGTCAGTGCAGCTACTGCGTGCGCTCTTAGGACATGATTACCTGCAGTGTTCCGTCAGTGAGAACTGAGCTTGTCAAAAGAGCCTTCTTCTACTCCGCTCCTGCTTTCCATGAATATCTTACAAAAAGATCTGAAGCTCTCGACCTTGACCTCTCTTAATTGCTTTAAGAATATGTTGGAATCTTAGCAAAAACCAATGCAGACATGTTCCTGTTTTTAGTTTTCTACATCTGCCTTATGATCTGTCTGTTTTGCTACTTTGACATCTTTGTTTTAACTTGTTAAAAAATCTGTATTTCTCTCTTATGATTGTCTATTGTTGATTGTCCAAGGAAAATCTACTGTTGCCATCATTCTTTGTTTGTAACCAGATCTCTCTTGTAAACGAGTCTTCGAGGCTCAATGGGATTAACCTGCCTAAATATAGGTTGAAAAAAATCTATTATGAACGTTAACAAAGCTAAAAGCGGAGCCTATTATCATTGCTACCAACCCTAACAACGTACCTTTAAACCTACTAGAAGGTACAGGAGGGGCAGTCTGATTGCTACATATCGGGATGAAAATAACTAATAACGGCCATTTAATGGTTGATAACGTTTAAAGTGGGTGGATGTATCACAAACAATGATGAGTCCAGTTATAGACAGGATGGGGAACATCTGGAGAGCTGGTGTAGGAAAAACAACCTTCACATCAATGTGAATAAGACAAAGGAGATGGTTGTTTCATTCATTCATTCAACCTTTATTTATACAAGCTAGCCTCGTTGAGTCACGGGGACTCATTTACAAGAGGGACCTGTCTCACTCACACCAAACAACCATCCACTCTCACACTCACACCTAGGGTCAATTTAGAGTCACCAATCAGCCTAACAAGCATGTTTTTTGGTCTGTGGGAGGAAACCGGAGTACCCGGAGGAAACCCACGCATGCACGGGGAGAACATGCAAACTCCACCCAGAAAGGCCCCGGACCGGGATTTGAACCGGCAACCTTCTCGCTGAGAGGCAGCAGCTCTACCAGTTATGCCACCGTGCTAAGGAAATATGTGTTTAAATCTGACGACTGGAGTGATCACAAAGTCTCTTCCAAATGCACACACAAAATGTCCCACTCAAAGTGACTTGTGTATGTTAGCTAAACCAGACCCTGTTTATCTCAAACTATACGTTACAAGCTTTCAAACAAGATATGGCATGAAGGAATCAAGTCAAGATAACTACATGAACAAGTCAGACTAATACTACATCATTTAAGTGATTAAAAACTTCATTTCAGACGAAATTACACAATTCAACAGTTGATTTGGGACACAAGGTCTAGTTTATTCTGTGCAAGTTTGGTGTCTATGTGAAGTGCTTAACCCCACCTACACAGAAATGCCAGTCCCACCATTGTGAGAGGTTTTTCAGTGTATCTGGCTAAGGAAATATGTGTTTAAATCTGACGACTGGAGTGATCACAAAGTCTCTTCCAAATGCACACACAAAATGTCCCACTCAAAGTGACTTGTGTATGTTAGCTAAACCAGACCCTGTTTATCTCAAACTAGAGGTTACAAGCTTTCAAACAAGATATGGCATGAAGGAATCAAGTCAAGATAACTACATGAACAAGTCAGACTAATACTACATCATTTAAGTGATTAAAAACTTCATTTCAGACGAAATTACACAATTCAACAGTTGATTTGGGACACAAGGTCTAGTTTATTCTGTGCAAGTTTGGTGTCTATGTGAAGTGCTTAACCCCACCTACACAGAAATGCCAGTCCCACCATTGTGAGAGGTTTTTCAGTGTATCTGGCTAAGGAAATATGTGTTTAAATCTGACGACTGGAGTGATCACAAAGTCTCTTCCAAATGCACACACAAAATGTCCCACTCAAAGTGACTTGTGTATGTTAGCTAAACCAGACCCTGTTTATCTCAAACTAGAGGTTACAAGCTTTCAAACAAGATATGGCATGAAGGAATCAAGTCAAGATAACTACATGAACAAGTCAGACTAATACTACATCATTTAAGTGATTAAAAACTTAATTTCAGACGAAATTACACAATTCAACAGTTGATTTGGGACACAAGGTCTAGTTTATTCTGTGCAAGTTTGGTGTCTATGTGAAGTGCTTAACCCCACCTACACAGAAATGCCAGTCCCACCATTGTGAGAGGTTTTTCAGTGTATCTGGCTAAGGAAATATGTGTTTAAATCTGACGACTGGAGTGATCACAAAGTCTCTTCCAAATGCACACACAAAATGTCCCACTCAAAGTGACTTGTGTATGTTAGCTAAACCAGACCCTGTTTATCTCAAACTAGAGGTTACAAGCTTTCAAACAAGATATGGCATGAAGGAATCAAGTCAAGATAACTACATGAACAAGTCAGACTAATACTACATCATTTAAGTGATTAAAAACTTCATTTCAGACGAAATTACACAATTCAACAGTTGATTTGGGACACAAGGTCTAGTTTATTCTCATCAAGTTTGCTGTCTATGTGAAGTGCTTAACCCCACCTACACAGAAATGCCAGTCCCACCATTGTGAGAGGTTTTTCAGTGTATCTGGCTAAGGAAATATGTGTTTAAATCTGACGACTGGAGTGATCACAAAGTCTCTTCCAAATGCACACACAAAATGTCCCACTCAAAGTGACTTGTGTATGTTAGCTAAACCAGACCCTGTTTATCTCAAACTAGAGGTTACAAGCTTTCAAACAAGATATGGCATGAAGGAATCAAGTCAAGATAACTACATGAACAAGTCAGACTAATACTACATCATTTAAGTGATTAAAAACTTCATTTCAGACGAAATTACACAATTCAACAGTTGATTTGGGACACAAGGTCTAGTTTATTCTGTGCAAGTTTGGTGTCTATGTGAAGTGCTTAACCCCACCTACACAGAAATGCCAGTCCCACCATTGTGAGAGGTTTTTCAGTGTATCTGGCTAAGGAAATATGTGTTTAAATCTGACGACTGGAGTGATCACAAAGTCTCTTCCAAATGCACACACAAAATGTCCCACTCAAAGTGACTTGTGTATGTTAGCTAAACCAGACCCTGTTTATCTCAAACTAGAGGTTACAAGCTTTCAAACAAGATATGGCATGAAGGAATCAAGTCAAGATAACTACATGAACAAGTCAGACTAATACTACATCATTTAAGTGATTAAAAACTTCATTTCAGACGAAATTACACAATTCAACAGTTGATTTGGGACACAAGGTCTAGTTTATTCTGTGCAAGTTTGGTGTCTATGTGAAGTGCTTAACCCCACCTACACAGAAATGCCAGTCCCACCATTGTGAGAGGTTTTTCAGTGTATCTGGCTAAGGAAATATGTGTTTAAATCTGACGACTGGAGTGATCACAAAGTCTCTTCCAAATGCACACACAAAATGTCCCACTCAAAGTGACTTGTGTATGTTAGCTAAACCATACCCTGTTTATCTCAAACTAGAGGTTACAAGCTTTCAAACAAGATATGGCATGAAGGAATCAAGTCAAGATAACTACATGAACAAGTCAGACTAATACTACATCATTTAAGTGATTAAAAACTTCATTTCAGACGAAATTACACAATTCAACAGTTGATTTGGGACACAAGATCTAGTTTATTCTCATCAAGTTTGCTGTCTATGTGAAGTGCTTAACCCCACCTACACAGAAATGCCAGTCCCACCATTGTCAGAGGTTTTTCAGTGTATCTGGCTAAGGAAATATGTGTTTAAATCTGACGACTGGAGTGATCACAAAGTCTCTTCCAAATGCACACACAAAATGTCCCACTCAAAGTGACTTGTGTATGTTAGCTAAACCATACCCTGTTTATCTCAAACTAGAGGTTACAAGCTTTCAAACAAGATATGGCATGAAGGAATCAAGTCAAGATAACTACATGAACAAGTCAGACTAATACTACATCATTTAAGTGATTAAAAACTTCATTTCAGACGAAATTACACAATTCAACAGTTGATTTGGGACACAAGATCTAGTTTATTCTCATCAAGTTTGCTGTCTATGTGAAGTGCTTAACCCCACCTACACAGAAATGCCAGTCCCACCATTGTCAGAGGTTTTTCAGTGTATCTGGCTAAGGAAATATGTGTTTAAATCTGACGACTGGAGTGATCACAAAGTCTCTTCCAAATGCACACACAAAATGTCCCACTCAAAGTGACTTGTGTATGTTAGCTAAACCAGACCCTGTTTATCTCAAACTAGACGTTACAAGCTTTCAAACAAGATATGGCATGAAGGAATCAA
Source organism: Garcialebias charrua (assembly GCA_038048925.1). NCBI lineage: Eukaryota > Metazoa > Chordata > Actinopteri > Cyprinodontiformes > Rivulidae > Garcialebias > Garcialebias charrua. The sequence continues at coordinate 12,351 of JBBPBX010092621.1, forward strand.
GTCAAGATAACTACATGAACAAGTCAGACTAATACTACATCATTTAAGTGATTAAAAACTTCATTTCAGACGAAATTACACAATTCAACAGTTGATTTGGGACACAAGGTCTAGTTTATTCTGTGCAAGTTTGGTGTCTATGTGAAGTGCTTAACCCCACCTACACAGAAATGCCAGTCCCACCATTGTGAGAGGTTTTTCAGTGTATCTGGCTAAGGAAATATGTGTTTAAATCTGACGACTGGAGTGATCACAAAGTCTCTTCCAAATGCACACACAAAATGTCCCACTCAAAGTGACTTGTGTATGTTAGCTAAACCAGACCCTGTTTATCTCAAACTAGAGGTTACAAGCTTTCAAACAAGATATGGCATGAAGGAATCAAGTCAAGATAACTACATGAACAAGTCAGACTAATACTACATCATTTAAGTGATTAAAAACTTCATTTCAGACGAAATTACACAATTCAACAGTTGATTTGGGACACAAGGTCTAGTTTATTCTCATCAAGTTTGCTGTCTATGTGAAGTGCTTAACCCCACCTACACAGAAATGCCAGTCCCACCATTGTGAGAGGTTTTTCAGTGTATCTGGCTAAGGAAATATGTGTTTAAATCTGACGACTGGAGTGATCACAAAGTCTCTTCCAAATGCACACACAAAATGTCCCACTCAAAGTGACTTGTGTATGTTAGCTAAACCAGACCCTGTTTATCTCAAACTAGAGGTTACAAGCTTTCAAACAAGATATGGCATGAAGGAATCAAGTCAAGATAACTACATGAACAAGTCAGACTAATACTACATCATTTAAGTGATTAAAAACTTCATTTCAGACGAAATTACACAATTCAACAGTTGATTTGGGACACAAGGTCTAGTTTATTCTGTGCAAGTTTGGTGTCTATGTGAAGTGCTTAACCCCACCTACACAGAAATGCCAGTCCCACCATTGTGAGAGGTTTTTCAGTGTATCTGGCTAAGGAAATATGTGTTTAAATCTGACGACTGGAGTGATCACAAAGTCTCTTCCAAATGCACACACAAAATGTCCCACTCAAAGTGACTTGTGTATGTTAGCTAAACCAGACCCTGTTTATCTCAAACTAGAGGTTACAAGCTTTCAAACAAGATATGGCATGAAGGAATCAAGTCAAGATAACTACATGAACAAGTCAGACTAATACTACATCATTTAAGTGATTAAAAACTTCATTTCAGACGAAATTACACAATTCAACAGTTGATTTGGGACACAAGGTCTAGTTTATTCTGTGCAAGTTTGGTGTCTATGTGAAGTGCTTAACCCCACCTACACAGAAATGCCAGTCCCACCATTGTGAGAGGTTT
>JBBPBX010092622.1:0-13703 GCA_038048925.1 Garcialebias charrua
CAACCTTCCGATCGGTGGACGAGTGCCATTACCACTATGCCACGGCTGCCTATCTGCCTATCTGCAAGCTACATGCTGAGTGAAATAAAATTGAATAAAGTTGTTTCACTCCAGTTTTCATGTAAACATTCATACTTTTGAGTGTGGAAAAATGATTGTGTTATACAACAAATACAGAGCTTTATCATTCAATGGGTCTCTGACTTTGTACAGTACTGTAATAGATTTAGTATTTTTATTCTTACAGAATTTGTGTTCTCTCCATATCAGTTTGTTCATTCATTCATTCAACCTTTATTTATACAGGCTGGACTCGTTGAGCCACGGGGACTCATTTACAAGAGGGACCTGTCTCACTCACACCTAGGGTCAATTTAGAGTTAACAATCAGCCTAACATGCATGTTTTTGGACTGTGGGAGGAAACCGGAGCACCCGGAGAAAACCCACGCATGCACGGAGAGAACATGCAAACTCCACCCAGAAAGGCCCCCGGACCAGGATTTGAACCGGGGACCTGCTCGCTTAGAGGCAGTCAAAGTCAAAGTCAAAGTCAACTTTATTGTCAGAACTGCAATATGTACAGGACATACACAGGACCGAAATTGCGTTTCTCTCAGTCCCTCGGTGCAACAGTAACCATCTAAACACTAAACACTAAAACATTTAATAAACATAAGCATAAAATAGTAAAATAGTAAAAAAGTGTAACACTGTCCTGAGTTTTTTCATAATAGTATAAAAGTATGAAAATTTACACCAACACTGAAACACCAAACACCCCTAAAACACCAAACACCCAATGAACATAAGCATAAAATGAAATAATAAAAGTGTAATACTGTCCTGAGTTTTTGCATAGTAGTATAAAAAGTATAAAACGTATATCTATAAAATAAACTGAAGTTTCTAGCGTTGACATTTGCAAAGAGTCATCAACATCTCCAAAAGTTTGGTCTGTGTTGTAAAAAGCTGCACTTTCAACCTGCAGAAGGAATGTTGTTGTTGGAATATGGGGGAGATGTTTTGTTTTTGCTACTGGGGGATGTTTTGAGAACACAAAAGACTCCAGCCCCAGGGGGTCACACAAACCTAATGGAATGCAAATTCCTCAATCTGTCATTTTACAGTCTCCCATGGGAGCTATATGTAAAATATGTACAAGTACATATGTTTGGTATTCCTAGTGTTAATGTACTTTCATGATAATTTCAATAAAAGGTCTATTTTCTGGTAGACCAACATAAATTGAAGTCTCTTGTGAAGTTACATTTCTGGCTAATCACAGTTAAAGCAATTTAATATCGGAAAAAGGGTGAACTCGCGAATTGGTGGTAAGTTTGTGCAGATAAACTCTGCTCAGACCTGCGCATCTAAAATATAGGTAAGTCAGTAAACTGACCAAAAAGTCCTATATTATTACAATAATGGTGGCCCAGTAAGTGTTTAAATACCTTACCGTGCCTATATTGTTACATATAATGGTGGCTCGTCCGAGTCCCTAAGACGATTATTAAGTTGTTTTGGGTAGCTATTGTCACGGTATTTGTTGGCATAGTTCTGCATCCTGTTGTGGACTTATAGAATAGTTTTGGCTGGTGAGTGTCTCAGAGATTGCTAATCGTGGCATTGTCTGGTGCGTTTCCTGTTAGAATTGTTTTTTCTTTCAAATTTCAACGTATGTTTGAAGCTGCAGATGAATGAATGTTTGTGTTTGTGAGACGTTTCACAATGTGTCGCGAGGCTGCATGCATTTTTCATTGTTGTGACCGCCGTGTCACCCCTGCTTCATTTTATTACTTATGCGGATTGCTGTTGAAGGTCTGTTTCACACATTTGCTGCTGCATTTTACCTAATCTGTTACAACGTGTTGGCTGAGGTTCGGGTGAAACCCACTCGGCTTTTACCGGACGTTCCGACCTCCGGTTCCGATAGACGTAAAGTCCGTTGTTTAAACAGTTAGCGTGCTGCCTTCTCTGGAAGGCGTGGGGGGTAGCCTGAATGTGATTGGGCTCGTTGGCAGTATTTTCTGTGGTGTATTCTACGTTTATTTTGTGAAAGAGTGTCCAGAACTTTGGGTCGAGCTAACGTTAGCGGTTCCGAGAGATATTCGGCTACAGAAGCGCTGTGATTGGTCCATTGTGTGTCGTGTTCAAAAACGTTGGTACTGTTGACTGCTGGTTGTCAGATATTCATTTTTGCACACATTTCTGACAGTTTATCTGTGTTGTTCGTTCTATGCACGTGATATCGTCGAAGACTGGCTTAACCGCTGTGTTTTGCGATATTTATGACTGTTTTAGAACGTTGAAAAGTCTGTTCCTCTGTAACTTCGACCGACCGCAGGTCCGTGAACGCACCGCTCGAACGGCACGTCACACATGAGTGACGTCAGGTTTGGGAGACTACATTTCCCAAAAACACTTGGGTTTTAGAACTGCATGTTCGGTCTTCGCTGTGATTGGTCGATTACGCTGTAGGTGTTGCCGCTAAAGGGGGGTGAGGAGCTCACTCCTCGTCAACTTTCACTTCAGCTGTTTGTCCCAGACAAGTTCAGGCTTGTTGTCCATTACTATCTCTGAAAAGACTGTTTCATCGCGGTGTTTTTGAGATTTTAATGGGTGGATTGAGTCAGTTGCTCTGAGACTGCCGATCGCCATGTGACCAGGTCACGTGACACCGGGAGCTGCAACTGCTTTATGGGTCCGACCGCTTTCTTTTAAACGCAGTTTAAAGAATCACTTTACCTGTCCTAAACGATGTTACTCACATCGAATCGTCTATTATAAGACTGGGGTTCTGGTGTTTTGTCACGTCAAGGCTCTAGATCTTTCTGATTGCTGTTTTTGATCCGTTGTTAGACGTCTGTGAATGTTTAGCAGCTCACGGCTGCGCTCACAGGCGACAACAGCGCCTCTATTGCGGTCAGATAGAGAAATTGCAGTCGCTGTGATAAACTTATCCAGCGTAGCACCCCCATCTGCTGGTTACTTTAGAAGACGCAGTCTTCCTGTAATTTGTACATGTTGAACGTTCCTGTTTTAAACGGGGAACAATTTGAAATATTGTACTCACAGCATCCTTTAATTTGATTTTCGCAGAAAATCAAATGTTGATGGCAGAACAGTTACACAGAAGTAATACAGACATGTCTGCTTTTTGATAAAACTTGACACTTTTATCATCAATTCTGTGCAAAACAAGCTGTCTGTCCCAGTTATTTTAATCTGCAAGTTTAAAATAACACACATGAGGCATCTTTTGTTTTGATTTTCACAAAAATCTCACAACGACAGCCGATTTTGTTTGACCTTGTCACAGGTCGACAAATTAATAAAAATCACTGATTTTTATTTGATTTCACATCTTGGACTCCATGTTGACTGCCGCAGGCATCACATGGTGGGACTGTACACTGTGAAATGAGACCCACTTTACTTGATTTTTCACAGAAAATCAGTACAAAGATGGACGTTCAAACAGGTGCATCACCTGATAGGGCCTCCTCTTTTATCGCACGTAGATGGACATCTGCTCCAGCGTATGCTAATTACTTGGTTGCATGGAACGTCCATCAGGATACGTGGGAAAGTCCCCTGTCATTCTACGACAGGCTCCTCTCGGCCTACTCCGGGGGTAAAATTGTCCCTGGCTTAGAGGAAGATGATGAGTTTAAACATCTTTTCACTACGCATCTCATGCCTTTCCAAATGAAATGTGTTCGCTTAACGTTTGATTGCAAAAAGGACAGCATGGAAAAGATAAAAGATTATGCTGCGTGGGTTTTTGAGACAAGGATACTACCCAGGACACCCTCAGTGGTGTGCCCAGGTCAAAAGGTCACATCCCACTCGCAGGAAATAGAAGAGGTTCCCTCTCCTACAGAGTGCGAAAGTAAACAGGTTTTTCATGATAACAAACAACAGTATGTTTCCAGCTGGAACATTGACTCTGATCGGTTCACAGGGAGTTCTGCTCCTCTTTCACCTCAGGTTGAAAACCCTGAGATGAGCAATGAACCACAAAAGGCAGGTGTTCGCTCTCTAGATGAACCCAGATGGTTCGGATCGAACCAAAAGAGTTCTCTCATGGGTCTAACAGTGGGTGACATTCGAAGGCGGTTGCATGGGCGCCGTGACCCTTTGAAAAATGGTCGGTCCCAACATGTACCCACGAGAAGCGGCCCTCCTGCCCCTGCCCCTCGAACTGCACAGTTCGAGACATGCAAAGAGTCACACATGCTCCTGATTAAGGAAACGACGCCTCCGCGCTCGGAAGAGACTGAGGTGGTAAGTTGTTTGTCAAATGAGTTGAATGTTACAGTGGTTGACCAAGCTGACACAACGTGTGACGTTGTCCTTGATGATAACACAAACAATGTTGTTCAACCTGACGAAGCGACGTGCAACACTGCCTTTTGCAACGACTCAGTGCACACGGTTGACAACAACAACGTCAACACTGGCAATGATGCTGACAGCAAACAAATTAGCTGATGTTCAGCGTCCCGAAGGTCATGAGGCAGACAACCATCATGATGCTGACAGCAATGAAGATTGCACAGACGGAGGTACACGTACACAGAAGCGTGTGCTTAAACCTAGAAGGTTTCTGTGTAAATTTATGAGAATGGGGCACGCTAAGAAAGCTTACCTGCCGCTCAGACTGGAAGGGGTCTTCGCGCGAGAAGCACTCCTGGATAGCGGCTCAGACGTGACTGTCATGTCAGCCGAGCTGTTTGAGAGGCTACGGACCGCCGCTAACTGTGTTGACAGAGAAATACCCCTGACAGAATGTGCTATAGAGTTGCGGGGACTCTCAGAAATGGGTACAACCCTGACAGCTATTGCCATGGTTCACATGCAGATTGGCGAGACGACAATTTACCATCCGGTACATGTGTCTACGGTGGACTCCATCCCATTTCTGGTCGGCCAAGATTTTATAAATCGCTTTGAAGCGATTATAGATTATGGCAGTCAGACAATGTGGGCCACAGTGAGCAGTCCACTGCCAATCGAGGTGCCTCCCCAAGGTCAGGACACTGACTGTCTAACAACAGGTACCGCTGAGGTCACATGGGATTCCCCAACCGAGACCACAAGCCCGGTAAGTGAACCTCCAAATACAGGTGAGACAGAGGAGACTCAACAGTTGGACCAGACTCTGGCCCATCACGAGGACCTCCTCTGCGAGCTGACACCTTCAGCACTCACTGAACACTGCCTACCACAGGTAGGAGAAGGTGTGGAGATCCAAGGGTCCCACACCGATGACGCTGTACTGTCCTATGGGACAGGTAATTCAGCATACAGCCAAGATTTCAGTGAAGTCTTGGTTCAAGGACATCTGAGTCCAGAAAGTGACAGTCTACCACACGCTGACAGTCACTTGGACTTCATGGTTACAGATTTTGAGGACCCCTCCTCAAACAAAAGGGGGGCATACTCTCACTTCCTACCACAGGTAGAGGAAGGTGTGGAGATCCGAGGGTCCCACACCGAGGATGCTGTACTGTCCTCTGGGACAGATAATTCAGCCATCAGCCAAGCTTTTGATGAAACCTTGGTTCAAGAGCATTTGAATCTAGAACTACTCAGAGATGACATAGTTCTTACAGACTCAAAGAGCACCTCTTCAGTCATGAAGTGGGAAGACGTACACCACAACGACAGTGACCCGTCGCAGTCTGACCAGTCAGACACACCTGCGACTGCGCCGACAGTTGTGACACACCTGAATTACGCAGAAAGAGGTAAACGTACAGAGAAACGTTGGCCGACACCTAAGAAGTTCCTGCGTACTGTCTACTCTAAGCTGCGTAAACAGCCTAAACTAAACAAAGGCATCCTAACTCGTGCCCATGGACGGACGTCCACACCCGTGTGCGTGGTCCCTCATGACCACAGGGGGGTGATGTTAGGTCATGCCCATGTCAAGGACAAAGATTTCAATAACCCCACAAACGACAAAGATCTCGCAAACTCACAGACTTCATGGGAAAAGAAGGTCGTCCAAGCACAGGATAGTAAATAAACTAAACAGTTTAAACTATACTAGTTGCGAAAAGAAACCGTTCCAACTAGAACTTAGAAACGCTAAGCATAAAACCCACAACAAAAAACTAACCTTAACAACCGTTTAAATCTGCAGGATTTAATTGACATCGGTTATAAAGCTAAGAACTGTTTTTCTTGTGTGTGACACGTTGGAATCTGACGACCAGAGTGAGTTTGTTGTAGTGAAACGTTGTTTTTAGTTGCTTAATTGCTACTTTTGTGTTATTGAAGTTGTTATTGTTTTCTGAACACTCCCAGCCAAAAGAGGTTTTGATTAATGTTAGTTGAAGACTTAAATGGATTTAACTATGCCAACATGCTGTTCATTTTGTTAAAGATCTCAATCTTTGAAGAGTCATTGTAGATCAATACTACTTCAGGTACTATAATCTACACTGATCTCCCAATCATTTAGGTAGGACCGATTCGATCGTTTCTATTCTAGATCTATTCATTTTGATAAGTCTCGCCATAGACTTCAAAATTTATAGGGAATACCAAATCTTGTGTCGTTCGTCTAAAAGACAACATTTTGATAAGTCTCACCATAGACTTCAAAATTTATAGGGAATACCAAATCTTGCGTCGTTCGTCTAAAAGACAACAGACATTTAGACCAAACTAGATTTCATTTTTTTATTTTAGTTTAACCTAAACTAAATAATGAATGGAGGAATAGTTTGAAAGAAGAGGCCTTCGTTACAGAAGCCCTCCACATTTCTATAGGTATAGATCCCTATATCTGATTTTTACAGCATTGATCCACCCCTTAATTGGTAATTGTAGCTGATCTAATCCATGATAGCTTACATACCAGGTGCATATAGGTAAGGCTTAATGTAGAATCCCTATCATAAGCCCACCTAAAACCACATAATTGCATGACACATTGAACCAGGGTGGCACCGACTGGAAGCCATCCAGCCTGCAACCTTCGATGTGGGGACCTGCTGATCCAACGTTGGTCTTCAACCTTCATCCAAGGGCCGCCTCCTCTGCTTCAATCGAGGGATCCCCTCTACATGCTGATTAAAATCCATTCTTGCTGATGAAATCAATAACCCCCATCGTTGTGGATTTACCGTTGTGGATTATAAGACTTTGTTTTCCAAAGGATCACAGACTCAGTTTTCCATGGGTTAACAGACTATGTTTTCCAAAGGATTGAAAGCTTACCGCAATGGGATTACCTACGAACAGTATGGAATTTCCAAAAACATTATGGGAGTATAATTTTGAACTTTTTTTGACTTTTTTTTTTTCCACTTGCTGGATTACATAGAGGTCAGAGACATTCGGTGGTATCCTTTCATGTTGGAACTCATCTCCAAGGACAGGCGATGATTTCCAAAAAGGGGGACTGTAGTGGAACACCTCATATCTGATATTTTAGGCTTGACCTTCAAGTACACCTCTCTGCATCTCTTTGAAACTCTAAGTGTTACACTTTCTTGAAGCTCTCAAGGAAACAAGTGACACTATTATTTTTACAATTATTTTGAATTAATGGACACTAATTAATCAGATTGAACTTTCTCTTTAATGTGTGTTAATTCAGAATTGATCTACAGTATATTTTGTCATTTAATGATGATCTGTTACTTGCATGAGTTTGACCTTCTGCTGGTTTTTATTTCTGCAGAACAAGCAGGTTCTGAATCTGGGACGTAAAGGCTGTTCACTTCCTTCTCTGTTTTGTCTGTGAAAGTTAGCCATAATATTCTCTGTGCTCACAGGCCAGGCCATCTGGCCGATTCTGTAAACAGTTTTCCTGTTGTCCGTCAGAGACAGTTCTGCCTATGAGATGAAAATCCATCTCTTATTTTGTTAAACCAGCCAATAGTTATTGAGGAGGTGGGGGAGACCCCGCCTCCCATATAAAGATGCACTTCCTATTTTGACTTGAGTATGGAAGGAGAGAACTTGCTACCAACTTGGTTTTCCTCCTCCGAAAAAGCTGGAAACATCCCGGTCATTGTGTCAATTAGACCCACGTTTCAGCTGGAGTCACAGTAAAGCCTTACTGTGATTCCTTCACTCATTTCTGAAAGAATTTGTTTTCTGAAGTTTTATTTTGAAAATCAGTCAGTGCGCTTGGCCCTGTTCCTGCCGGTGAAAGCGTGCTCTCGCTCGTCTGATCTATCCATACACGCACGAAGTCGACTGGACGTGAGCTGGACAACACAGTCCGTTAGTGTCCACAAACTTCTCAGCCCTCATCTCCTCTAGACGTATCGTCACCAGGTAAAGAGGCTTGTTTGTATGCTGCACGTGTCGGAAGTACAGCTGGACCTGTTTGGGAAAGAGGTGTCACCCAGTCTGGTTCAAAATAACCAACTTCAGTTAACTTAGCTTTCACTTATCTTCTTCCTCCTATTTCTTATTTTTCATAAGCTATTAATCTGCTAAGTAATGTGCCAACAGTTAAATTCTAACTGTCTGTTTGTTTTAATTTGAATTCTTGTCAACGTAGTTATTAAATCAGAGCTAATATCGATACAAATGTTTAATGTACTTTCATGATAATTTCAATAAAATGTCTATTTTCTGGTAGACCAACATAAATTGAAGTCTCTTGTGAAATTACATTTCTGGCTAATCACAGTTAAAGCAATTTAATATCGGAAAAAGGGTGAACTCGCAAATTGGTGGTAAGTTTGTGCAGATAAACTCTGCTCAGACCTAAAAAAGCTAAGTCTGGTCCTCTGGACATTCAAAAAACAAAAAAACAAAACAAAGCAAAAAATTGTAGAAACGTTTCGTCTTTCGTCCGAAAGACTTCCTCAGTCTGAGGTGCAATCCACCCACACAGACCAGTATTTACAGTTTGACTCCCATCACCCTCTGGAGCACAAGTTAGGAGTCATCAGGACTCTGTACCACAGAGCAGACAGCGTCCCCACTAACTCAGCAGCCAGACAGAAGGAGAAATCACACACAAAACAGGCTCTAGAGAAATGTGGATATCCTAACTGGGCCTTCCTGAAAGCAGAGAAGAAACCCAAACAGGACTCCAGCCAGCCATCAGGTGAAAAGAAGGAACCCAGACCCAGACCAGTGGCCATTCCATATGTTGCAGGGGTTTCAGAGACATTGAGACGTTTATTTTCTAAACACAACGTCCCAGTGGCTTTTAAACCTCAAAATACATTACGGCAAAAACTGGTTCATCCCAAAGATCCAGTCCCCCGGCAAAAACAGAGTAACATTGTGTATGCTGTTCAGTGTCAGGAGGGCTGTGATCAGTCTTATATCGGGGAAACTAAACAGCCACTGGCCAAAAGGATGGCCCAGCACAGAAGATCAACATCATCAGGTCAGGACTCTGCAGTCTACACTCATCTCCAGGCCAGCGGTCACTCTTTCAGGGATGAAGATGTTCACATCCTTGATAGAGAGGAACGATGGTTTGAGAGAGGAGTAAAGGAGGCCATCTTTGTGAAAAGAAACCGCCCATCATTAAACAGGGGTGGAGGCCTCCGAGTTCAACTGTCCCCCTCCTACAATGCTGTGATTGCTGGTATCACTCAGCCCTCTGTGAATAGCAAACAACCATCAGGGTGCTAACGATCCATTGTTAGGCTGATGGTCCTCCTTGATCATGTGAGCAGCTGGTTTCAGGCTGTCATCAGCCAACTGGTTGTGTAACACTGTGAGAGGGTGCTATTTATAAGACTGAGCTGAACCCAGCACCTCAGACTGAGGAAGTCTTTCGGACGAAAGACGAAACGTTTCTACAATTTTTTGCTTTGTTTTGTTTTTTTGTTTTTTGAATGTCCAGAGGACCAGACTTAGCTTTTTTAGATTTTTCTACCTGGATTATTGAGCATGCATCAGGGTATCTGCTCAGACCTGCGCATCTAAAATATAGGTAAGTCAGTAAACTGACCAATAAGTCCTATATTATTACAATAATGGTGGCCCAGTAAGTGTTTAAATACCTTACTGTGCCTATATTGTTACACACCTGTTCCAGGGAGTCGGATGAGGACTAAAGCTGGTTCAGGACCGACTGGAAATGGGGGCCAAAGAGGCCTTCTGGAGACACAGGACCCTCCAGGAGTTCATTTTTAATGTCCTCTGGAATGGACGGAGACAGTTTCAGCCATATCTGTCTCTGCAGCAATGTTGCCCAGGACGAGATGCGGGCGGAGCACGTCGCAAACATTGTACACAGCAGTGACGTGCGGTGAGGTTCATGGCTGGTGAGGCACTGTGCAGTTTTTTTCCATATGTATAATAGAAAACAGACAAAAAATGTTCTCCACAATTTGGCTTCTGTCTGCCATAGCTTCTTCAGTGCTTTGGATACTTTGGATAGCGTTATTTCCTTCTTTTATAATACATGAACCCTACAGAGTAGTTTATTCGCCATTTGATTGGCAGCAGTTAACGGGTTGTGTTTAAAATCTCATATCAGCTATCTTTACACATACAAACTGTAGCACACAAAAAAGCACATTTAATTTGGAGAAAAAATTATTTTAGTCTTACTTTTACTTATAAATTAAATTAAACTATAACAAAATCTATTTTTATTTTACAGAAAAGAGCTGTGAGAATTATTACAAGAAAGCCTTAATGTCATATAATATATTATTTAAACAACTCAAAGTACTGAAGTTTAATGATTTGGTGGACTATAATATTTTGTTAGTAATAGAACCCTCAAATGTTCAAATGTATTTTGTTAAGAGAGAAAGCTGCTACAGTCTAAAGGGAACTGACATTTTTGCAAAGCCAAGGTATAGAACTAGTTTGAAGGGACAGTTTATTTCAATACAGGGAGTTGAATTGTGGAATGTTTTGGGAAATCATGTTAAAAATGTAAACTCTGTGCTTATGTTTAAAAATGATCAAAACTAAATTGTTAACAAAATACTAAAACTTTTAGTTAAGTGTTTAATGTTCTAGATATTTGTAGATTGTGAAAAGTTACTCTTTTTGCTCTGTTTGCGTTGTCACTTTTCCTCCTGCAGCGCGAGGCTGAAACAGAACCCTGAGCTCAGTAGCCCCGCCTCCAGAGGCTGGCCGCGTGTGTGTGTGTGGATGTAACTGGACACCTTCACAGCCGTTTTATGAGATCGTTCAGCGCACAGATACAGTTTTAGACAAAAACACGAGACATTATATTCACCAGCTAAACTATAGAAATGTAGTTTATATAGCAAAAGTATTTGGACATTTTAATAGTGACATAAAAGAGGCAGGAATTTTCCTGCCTTCCCAAATCGCTCACACTGCAGCTGCCTGCAGCACGTCATCCGAGTGATTGCGCAATCTGAAGTGAAGCAGCCGGTGCCTCTCTGCGCAGGTCTGCACGTCTCATCTCAGTATTTGAACGCTAAATAAGAAAAATCGGCGATTTTGAATAAAAATCAACTTAAAACTGGTTTACTTACCCCGGAATTACACCACATGCGTTACGGCTCCGCCCCGCTCCGGTCCGACCTCCGCAGCAAATACGCACCCATTATAATCAATGACAGAATTTACACTGGCTCCGCACGGCGGCGGCGAGCTGCGGAGAGCGGACGGCAGTCCGTCAAAATTAGAAAATTTTCTATTTCTGCCGGATGACGGAGCTGTGCCGGAGTCAACTTTTGAAGATTACGTCGCACCAACAGGAAAAGGAACGAGCACAACTTCCGTATTTACAAAATAAAATCACCACGGGCGGACTAATCCTAGCTCTATACGGATTTATTTGTACAAAAATGCTGTCAAACTATCAATTATGACTATTCTATGACTAAACTATTATATTTATGACTATGACTACACCTAATAACGCAATACAAAAATAAATAAATAAAAAAGTATTTTATTCTGAAATGTAAACATCACTTCCTGTTGCTCAAACCATGTAGCTCATTTACGAGAGAAGATCAAGGCAGCAGTCTCTCTACAGTTGTTCTCCTTCTTTCCACCGAATGAATTGTTTTGTTCTGACTTACTTATTTATCACTTGATTTATCGCGCGATCTCGCACGTGTCTTGGAGCGGCGCATCCAGGCGGACCTGAGCGGAGCGGAGGCAGTGGGAATTGGACTCGCTCAGCTGCGACCTGCGGACCGGAGCGGGGCGGAGCCGCGTGTGGTGTAAAGCCGGGGTTAGACTTAGACTTAGATCCTCCCGCGCTCGAGAGCGCATTGGGCGGCAAGCTGTTTCCATTGATCTCTATCCTTGGCGATCATCTCCACCGTGCTCGGGTCGAAGCCCTGTACCTTCAGGTCTTTCTCAAAGGATCGTCTCCACGTCAGTTTGGGTCTGCCTCTCTTTCTGTTTCCTTGTGGTTTCCAATTGAAGGCAATCTTTGGTAGTCTCTGTGCTTCCATTCTCAGTACATGTCCTGCAAACTTGAGCTTCCTTAGCTTAATTGTTTGGCTCATGGGTATGGTATGTGTCCTACGATAGACTTCTGCGTTTGTAATCCGATCTAGGTATGTAATCTTCAGTATCTTTCGCAGGCATCTTTGTTGGAATGCATCCAATTTCTTGGCCATCTTTACTACTTTAGTAAAATATGTTTATAGTACAAATCAAAGGATAAAGACAATAATTACATTTATTCTTTCAATTAATTTTTTTTCTTTCCATGATGACAGGGGAGGCGTGGCCTCACTTGCCGTCCCTGACCGCATGTCACTGGTACACAGGTTGGTGATCGTGTCCGCTGTCGTGCCAATCTTGTCCAGTTTTGTGGAGGACGGGTTCGGTTCCTTTGCCTCCTTGGCAAAGCTAAAGGCTAACAGAGTGATGTTGTAAGTCGCTGCCCCAACCTGCGATGAGCACTGATGGATTTTATCTGTCAGCTTCGCTGTGAGCTGGTCACCGTGGGAAGGTTGGGTGATATGTCGGCCGCCGTGTTTCGCCGCTCTCATCCCAAAGACAGACGACAAGCTGGGTTCTAGGGGAGGGACTGTGGGGAAGCCCTGGTCCATGAGCCCTTCGACCTTGGTGATGGCTGCATAAGAGGCGACGGGAGCCCTCAGCTTCAGGGGGTCATTGGTTGAACCCCGGAGTAGGGTGGGCACGGCCGGGAAGCAGGGCCAAACTGGGTCCCGGTGTCCACTGTCTTAGGTGGCAAACCTTCCTGCCAAAATGGTCAACGTGGTTTGGGTCGCTTTTTTGGGCACTTCCAAGTCGCAGGCTCTCGCCGACCTCCCAATTATCTCAGTGAGAACGTGGAGCAGAGTGGTGGATTACCCCTGGGCACTCGAGGGGGCGACCACTGAAGACAGAATTGGCTCCAAACCTCCTGAAAAGCAGGATGGAGCACGGCTGTTAGCTGTTTCAGCTTCAGAGCAGGAAGGTAGTACCTGGTCCAAACCTCTTGAAAGGCAGGATGGAACACGGCTGCTAGCTGTTTCAGCTTCAGAGGGAGAAATGTTTGCAAACTCCGCGTCCAGCGAGTTAAAAAAAATCGTTGAGCGAACAGTCCCCCCTCAGTTGAAACTCGTCCTCCTTAGAGGAAAAGAGCACAAACCTGTGCTGTTTCTCCTCAGCATAATTTTTTTTACATGCTAGGCAGGAGAAGAGCGGATCCAGAGCGTTCCGAGCGTGGTCAGCTCCCAGGCTGCTTTTGCAGAAGGCGTGCAGGTCCGTTGATAGGATGTAGTCCATCTGGCACGCAGCGCACAG
>JBBPBX010092623.1:0-13702 GCA_038048925.1 Garcialebias charrua
ACAGGAGGTGTAGGGACAGGATGTGTAAGGACAGGAGGTGTAAGGACAGGAGGTGTAGGGACAGGAGGTGTAAGGACAGGAGGTGTAGGGACAGGAGGTGTAAGGACAGGAGGTGTAAGGACAGGAGGTGTAAGGACAGGAGGTGTAAGGACAGGAGGTGTAAGGACAGGAGGTGTAAGGACAGGAGGTGTAAGGACAGGAGGTGTAGGGACAGGATGTGTAAGGACAGGAGGTGTAAGGACAGGTGGTGTAGGGACAGGAGGTGTAAGGACAGGAGGTGTAAGGACAGGAGGTGTAAGGACAGGAGGTGTAAGGACAGGTGGTTTAGGGACAGGTGGTTTAGGGACAGGAGTTGTAGGGACAGGAGTTGTAGGGACAGGAGGTGTAAGGACAGGTGGTTTAGGGACAGGTGGTTTAGGGACAGGAGTTGTAGGGACAGGTGGTGTAGGGACAGGAGGTGTAAGGACAGGAGGTGTAGGGACAGGATGTGTAAGGACAGGAGGTGTAAGGACAGGTGGTGTAGGGACAGGAGGTGTAAGGACAGGAGGTGTAGGGACAGGAGGTGTAAGGACAGGAGGTGTAGGGACAGGATGTGTAAGGACAGGAGGTGTAAGGACAGGAGGTGTAGGGACAGGTGGTGTAGGGACAGGAGGTGTAAGGACAGGAGGTGTAGGGACAGGATGTGTAAGGACAGGTGGTGTAGGGACAGGATGTGTAAGGACAGGAGGTGTAAGGACAGGAGGTGTAGGGACAGGTGGTGTAGGGACAGGAGTTGTAGGGACAGGAGGTGTAAGGACAGGTGGTTTAGGGACAGGTGGTTTAGGGACAGGAGTTGTAGGGACAGGTGGTGTAGGGACAGGAGGTGTAGGGACAGGAGGTGTAAGGACAGGAGGTGTAGGGACAGGAGGTGTAGGGACAGGAGGTGTAGGGACAGGAGGTGTAAGGACAGGTGGTGTAGGGACAGGAGGTTGTAGGGACAGGAGGTGTAGGGACAGGAGGTGTAAGGACAGGAGGTGTAGGGACAGGTAGGTGTAGGGACAGGTGGTAGGGACAGGAGTTGTAGGGACAGGAGGTGTAAGGACAGGTGGTTTAGGGACAGGTGGTTTAGGGACAGGAGTTGTAGGGACAGGTGGTGTAGGGACAGGAGGTGTAAGGACAGGAGGTGTAGGGACAGGATGTGTAAGGACAGGAGGTGTAAGGACAGGTGGTGTAGGGACAGGAGGTGTAAGGACAGGAGGTGTAGGGACAGGAGGTGTAAGGACAGGAGGTGTAGGGACAGGAGGTGTAAGGACAGGAGGTGTAAGGACAGGAGGTGTAAGGACAGGAGGTGTAGGGACAGGATGTGTAAGGACAGGAGGTGTAAGGACAGGAGGTGTAGGGACAGGATGTGTAAGGACAGGAGGTGTAAGGACAGGAGGTGTAGGGACAGGAGGTGTAAGGACAGGAGGTGTAAGGACAGGAGGTGTAAGGACAGGAGGTGTAGGGACAGGATGTGTAAGGACAGGAGGTGTAAGGACAGGTGGTGTAGGGACAGGAGGTGTAAGGACAGGAGGTGTAAGGACAGGAGGTGTAAGGACAGGAGGTGTAAGGACAGGTGGTTTAGGGACAGGTGGTTTAGGGACAGGAGTTGTAGGGACAGGTGGTGTAGGGACAGGAGGTGTAAGGACAGGAGGTGTAGGGACAGGATGTGTAAGGACAGGAGGTGTAAGGACAGGTGGTGTAGGGACAGGAGGTGTAAGGACAGGAGGTGTAGGGACAGGAGGTGTAGGGACAGGAGGTGTAGGGACAGGAGGTGTAGGGACAGGAGGTGTAAGGACAGGAGGTGTAGGGACAGGTGGTGTAGGGACAGGAGGTGTAAGGACAGGAGGTGTAGGGACAGGATGTGTAAGGACAGGTGGTGTAGGGACAGGATGTGTAAGGACAGGAGGTGTAAGGACAGGAGGTGTAGGGACAGGTGGTGTAGGGACAGGAGTTGTAGGGACAGGAGGTGTAAGGACAGGTGGTTTAGGGACAGGTGGTTTAGGGACAGGAGTTGTAGGGACAGGTGGTGTAGGGACAGGAGGTGTAAGGACAGGATGTGTAGGGACAGGAGGTGTAAGGACAGGAGGTGTAGGGACAGGTGGTGTAGGGACAGGAGTTGTAGGGACAGGAGGTGTAAGGACAGGTGGTTTAGGGACAGGTGGTTTAGGGACAGGAGTTGTAGGGACAGGTGGTGTAGGGACAGGAGGTGTAAGGACAGGAGGTGTAGGGACAGGATGTGTAAGGACAGGAGGTGTAAGGACAGGTGGTGTAGGGACAGGAGGTGTAAGGACAGGAGGTGTAGGGACAGGAGGTGTAAGGACAGGAGGTGTAGGGACAGGATGTGTAAGGACAGGAGGTGTAAGGACAGGAGGTGTAGGGACAGGAGGTGTAAGGACAGGAGGTGTAAGGACAGGAGGTGTAAGGACAGGAGGTGTAAGGACAGGAGGTGTAAGGACAGGAGGTGTAAGGACAGGAGGTGTAAGGACAGGAGGTGTAAGGACAGGTGGTGTAGGGACAGGTGGTGTAAGGACAGGAGGTGTAAGGACAGGAGGTGTAAGGACAGGAGGTGTAAGGACAGGTGGTTTAGGGACAGGTGGTTTAGGGACAGGAGTTGTAGGGACAGGAGTTGTAGGGACAGGAGGTGTAAGGACAGGTGGTTTAGGGACAGGTGGTTTAGGGACAGGAGTTGTAGGGACAGGTGGTGTAGGGACAGGAGGTGTAAGGACAGGAGGTGTAGGGACAGGATGTGTAAGGACAGGTGGTGTAGGGACAGGATGTGTAAGGACAGGAGGTGTAAGGACAGGAGGTGTAGGGACAGGTGGTGTAGGGACAGGAGGTGTAGGGACAGGATGTGTAAGGACAGGAGGTGTAAGGACAGGAGGTGTAGGGACAGGTGGTGTAGGGACAGGAGGTGTAAGGACAGGAGGTGTAGGGACAGGAGGTGTAAGGACAGGAGGTGTAGGGACAGGATGTGTAGGGACAGGAGGTGTAAGGACAGGAGGTGTAGGGACAGGAGGTGTAGGGACAGGAGGTGTAGGGACAGGAGGTGTAAGGACAGGAGGTGTAGGGACAGGAGGTGTAGGGACAGGAGGTGTAAGGACAGGAGGTGTAGGGACAGGATGTGTAGGGACAGGTGGTTTAGGGACAGGAGTTGTAGGGACAGGAGGTGTAAGGACAGGAGGTGTAAGGACAGGAGGTGTAGGGACAGGAGGTGTAAGGACAGGAGGTGTAGGGACAGGATGTGTAGGGGCAGGAGGTGTAAGGACAGGTGGTTTAGGGACAGGAGGTGTAAGGACAGGTGGTGTAGGGACAGGAGGTGTAGGGACAGGAGGTGTAAGGACAGGAGGTGTAAGGACAGGAGGTGTAGGGACAGGATGTGTAAGGACAGGAGGTGTAAGGACAGGTGGTGTAGGGACAGGAGGTGTAAGGACAGGAGGTGTAAGGACAGGAGGTGTAAGGACAGGAGGTGTAAGGACAGGAGGTGTAAGGACAGGAGGTGTAAGGACAGGAGGTGTAAGGACAGGAGGTGTAAGGACAGGAGGTGTAAGGACAGGAGGTGTAAGGACAGGAGGTGTAGGGACAGGAGGTGTAAGGACAGGAGGTGTAAGGACAGGAGGTGTAGGGACAGGAGGTGTAAGGACAGGAGGTGTAAGGACAGGAGGTGTAAGGACAGGAGGTGTAAGGACAGGAGGTGTAAGGACAGGAGGTGTAGGGACAGGATAGGACAGGAGGTGTAAGGACAGGTGGTGTAGGGACAGGAGGTGTAAGGACAGGAGGTGTAAGGACAGGAGGTGTAAGGACAGGAGGTGTAAGGACAGGTGGTTTAGGGACAGGTGGTTTAGGGACAGGAGTTGTAGGGACAGGAGTTGTAGGGACAGGAGGTGTAAGGACAGGTGGTTTAGGGACAGGTGGTTTAGGGACAGGAGTTGTAGGGACAGGTGGTGTAGGGACAGGAGGTGTAAGGACAGGAGGTGTAGGGACAGGATGTGTAAGGACAGGAGGTGTAAGGACAGGTGGTGTAGGGACAGGAGGTGTAAGGACAGGAGGTGTAGGGACAGGAGGTGTAAGGACAGGAGGTGTAGGGACAGGATGTGTAAGGACAGGAGGTGTAAGGACAGGAGGTGTAGGGACAGGTGGTGTAGGGACAGGAGGTGTAAGGACAGGAGGTGTAGGGACAGGATGTGTAAGGACAGGTGGTGTAGGGACAGGATGTGTAAGGACAGGAGGTGTAAGGACAGGAGGTGTAGGGACAGGTGGTGTAGGGACAGGAGTTGTAGGGACAGGAGGTGTAAGGACAGGTGGTTTAGGGACAGGTGGTTTAGGGACAGGAGTAGGTGTAGGGACAGGTGGTGTAGGGACAGGAGGTGTAAGGACAGGAGGTGTAGGGACAGGATGTGTAGGACAGGAGGTGTAAGGACAGGTGGTGTAGGGACAGGAGGTGTAAGGACAGGAGGTGTAAGGACAGGAGGTGTAGGGACAGGAGGTGTAGGGACAGGAGTGTGTAAGGACAGGAGGTGTAAGGACAGGTGGTGTAGGGACAGGAGGTGTAAGGACAGGAGGTGTAAGGACAGGAGGTGTAAGGACAGGAGGTGTAAGGACAGGTGGTTTAGGGACAGGTGGTTTAGGGACAGGAGTTGTAGGGACAGGTGGTGTAGGGACAGGAGGTGTAAGGACAGGAGGTGTAGGGACAGGATGTGTAAGGACAGGAGGTGTAAGGACAGGATGTGTAAGGACAGGAGGTGTAAGGACAGGAGGTGTAGGGACAGGAGGTGTAGGACAGGAGTGTAGGGACAGGATGTGTAAGGACAGGAGGTGTAAGGACAGGAGGTGTAGGGACAGGTGGTGTAGGGACAGGAGGTGTAAGGACAGGAGGTGTAGGGACAGGAGGTGTAAGGACAGGAGGTGTAAGGACAGGTGGTGTAGGGACAGGAGGTGTAAGGACAGGAGGTGTAAGGACAGGAGGTGTAGGGACAGGAGGTGTAGGGACAGGAGGTGTAGGGACAGGAGGTGTAAGGACAGGAGGTGTAGGACAGGAGGTGTAAGGACAGGAGGTGTAGGGACAGGAGGTGTAAGGACAGGAGGTGTAGGGACAGGAGGTGTAGGGACAGGAGGTGTAGGGACAGGAGGTGTAGGGACAGGAGGTGTAAGGACAGGAGGTGTAGGGACAGGATGTGTAGGGACAGGTGGTTTAGGGACAGGAGTTGTAGGGACAGGAGGTGTAAGGACAGGAGGTGTAAGGACAGGAGGTGTAGGGACAGGAGGTGTAAGGACAGGAGGTGTAGGGACAGGATGTGTAGGGGCAGGAGGTGTAAGGACAGGTGGTTTAGGGACAGGAGGTGTAAGGACAGGTGGTTTAGGGACAGGAGGTGTAGGGACAGGAGGTGTAAGGACAGGAGGTGTAAGGACAGGAGGTGTAGGGACAGGAGGTGTAAGGACAGGAGGTGTAAGGACAGGAGGTGTAGGGACAGGAGGTGTAAGGACAGGAGGTGTAGGGACAGGAGGTGTAAGGACAGGAGGTGTAAGGACAGGAGGTGTAAGGACAGGGTGTAGGGACAGGAGGTGTAAGGACAGGAGGTGTAGGGACAGGATGTGTAAGGACAGGAGGTGTAAGGACAGGAGGTGTAGGGACAGGATGTGTAAGGACAGGAGGTGTAAGGACAGGAGGTGTAGGGACAGGATGTGTAAGGACAGGAGGTGTAAGGACAGGAGGTGTAAGGACAGGAGGTGTAGGGACAGGAGGTGTAGGGACAGGAGGTGTAAGGACAGGAGGTGTAGGGACAGGATGTGTAAGGACAGGAGGTGTAAGGACAGGAGGTGTAGGGACAGGATGTGTAAGGACAGGAGGTGTAAGGACAGGTGGTGTAGGGACAGGATGTGTAAGGACAGGAGGTGTAAGGACAGGAGGTGTAGGGACAGGTGGTGTAGGGACAGGAGGTGTAGGGACAGGATGTGTAAGGACAGGAGGTGTAAGGACAGGAGGTGTAGGGACAGGTGGTGTAGGGACAGGAGGTGTAAGGACAGGAGGTGTAGGGACAGGATGTGTAAGGACAGGAGGTGTAGGGACAGGTGGTGTAGGGACAGGAGGTGTAAGGACAGGAGGTGTAGGGACAGGAGGTGTAGGGACAGGAGGTGTAGGGACAGGAGGTGTAAGGACAGGAGGTGTAGGGACAGGAGGTGTAGGGACAGGAGGTGTAAGGACAGGAGGTGTAGGGACAGGAGGTGTAGGGACAGGTGGTGTAGGGACAGGAGTTGTAGGGACAGGAGGTGTAAGGACAGGAGGTGTAAGGACAGGAGGTGTAGGGACAGGAGGTGTAAGGACAGGAGGTGTAGGGACAGGATGTGTAGGGACAGGAGGTGTAAGGACAGGTGGTTTAGGGACAGGAGGTGTAAGGACAGGTGGTGTAGGGACAGGAGGTGTAGGGACAGGAGGTGTAAGGACAGGAGGTGTAAGGACAGGAGGTGTAGGGACAGGATGTGTAAGGACAGGAGGTGTAAGGACAGGTGGTGTAGGGACAGGAGGTGTAAGGACAGGAGGTGTAGGGACAGGAGGTGTAAGGACAGGAGGTGTAAGGACAGGAGGTGTAGGGACAGGAGGTGTAGGGACAGGAGGTGTAAGGACAGGAGGTGTAGGGACAGGATGTGTAAGGACAGGAGGTGTAAGGACAGGAGGTGTAGGGACAGGATGTGTAAGGACAGGAGGTGTAAGGACAGGAGGTGTAGGGACAGGAGGTGTAAGGACAGGAGGTGTAGGGACAGGAGGTGTAAGGACAGGAGGTGTAAGGACAGGAGGTGTAAGGACAGGAGGTGTAGGGACAGGATGTGTAAGGACAGGAGGTGTAAGGACAGGTGGTGTAGGGACAGGAGGTGTAAGGACAGGAGGTGTAAGGACAGGAGGTGTAAGGACAGGAGGTGTAAGGACAGGTGGTTTAGGGACAGGTGGTTTAGGGACAGGAGTTGTAGGGACAGGAGTTGTAGGGACAGGAGGTGTAAGGACAGGTGGTGTAGGGACAGGTGGTTTAGGGACAGGAGTTGTAGGGACAGGTGGTGTAGGGACAGGAGGTGTAAGGACAGGAGGTGTAGGGACAGGAGGTGTAAGGACAGGAGGTGTAAGGACAGGTGGTGTAGGGACAGGAGGTGTAAGGACAGGAGGTGTAGGGACAGGAGGTGTAAGGACAGGAGGTGTAAGGACAGGTGGTGTAGGGACAGGAGGTGTAAGGACAGGAGGTGTAGGGACAGGAGGTGTAAGGACAGGAGGTGTAGGGACAGGAGGTGTAAGGACAGGAGGTGTAGGGACAGGAGGTGTAGGGACAGGAGGTGTAAGGACAGGAGGTGTAGGGACAGGAGGTGTAGGGACAGGAGGTGTAAGGACAGGAGGTGTAGGGACAGGTGGTGTAGGGACAGGAGGTGTAGGGACAGGAGGTGTAGGGACAGGAGGTGTAAGGACAGGAGGTGTAGGGACAGGATGTGTAAGGACAGGAGGTGTAAGGACAGGTGGTGTAGGGACAGGAGGTGTAAGGACAGGAGGTGTAGGGACAGGAGGTGTAAGGACAGGAGGTGTAAGGACAGGAGGTGTAAGGACAGGAGGTGTAGGGACAGGATGTGTAAGGACAGGAGGTGTAAGGACAGGTGGTGTAGGGACAGGAGGTGTAAGGACAGGAGGTGTAAGGACAGGAGGTGTAAGGACAGGAGGTGTAAGGACAGGTGGTTTAGGGACAGGTGGTTTAGGGACAGGAGTTGTAGGGACAGGAGTTGTAGGGACAGGAGGTGTAAGGACAGGTGGTTTAGGGACAGGTGGTTTAGGGACAGGAGTTGTAGGGACAGGTGGTGTAGGGACAGGAGGTGTAAGGACAGGAGGTGTAGGGACAGGATGTGTAAGGACAGGAGGTGTAAGGACAGGTGGTGTAGGGACAGGAGGTGTAAGGACAGGAGGTGTAGGGACAGGAGGTGTAAGGACAGGAGGTGTAGGGACAGGATGTGTAAGGACAGGAGGTGTAAGGACAGGAGGTGTAGGGACAGGTGGTGTAGGGACAGGAGGTGTAAGGACAGGAGGTGTAGGGACAGGATGTGTAAGGACAGGTGGTGTAGGGACAGGATGTGTAAGGACAGGAGGTGTAAGGACAGGAGGTGTAGGGACAGGTGGTGTAGGGACAGGAGTGTAGGGACAGGAGGTGTAAGGACAGGTGGTTTAGGGACAGGTGGTTTAGGGACAGGAGTTGTAGGGACAGGAGGTGTAAGGACAGGAGGTGTAAGGACAGGTGGTTTAGGGACAGGAGGTGTAGGGACAGGAGGTGTAAGGACAGGAGGTGTAAGGACAGGTGGTTTAGGGACAGGTGGTTTAGGGACAG
The DNA here is from genome assembly GCA_038048925.1 of Garcialebias charrua. Classification (NCBI taxonomy): domain Eukaryota; kingdom Metazoa; phylum Chordata; class Actinopteri; order Cyprinodontiformes; family Rivulidae; genus Garcialebias; species Garcialebias charrua. The sequence goes on from JBBPBX010092623.1 coordinate 8,367, forward strand.
GAGTTGTAGGGACAGGTGGTGTAGGGACAGGTGGTTTAGGGACAGGAGGTGTAGGGACAGGAGGTGTAGGGACAGGAGGTGTAAGGACAGGTGGTTTAGGGACAGGTGGTTTAGGGACAGGAGTTGTAGGGACAGGTGGTGTAGGGACAGGAGGTGTAAGGACAGGAGGTGTAGGGACAGGAGGTGTAGGGACAGGAGGTGTAAGGACAGGTGGTGTAGGGACAGGAGGTGTAAGGACAGGAGGTGTAGGGACAGGAGGTGTAAGGACAGGAGGTGTAAGGACAGGTGGTGTAGGGACAGGAGGTGTAAGGACAGGAGGTGTAGGGACAGGAGGTGTAAGGACAGGAGGTGTAAGGACAGGTGGTTTAGGGACAGGTGGTTTAGGGACAGGAGTTGTAGGGACAGGAGTTGTAGGGACAGGAGGTGTAAGGACAGGTGGTTTAGGGACAGGTGGTTTAGGGACAGGAGTTGTAGGGACAGGTGGTGTAGGGACAGGAGGTGTAAGGACAGGAGGTGTAGGGACAGGATGTGTAAGGACAGGTGGTGTAGGGACAGGATGTGTAAGGACAGGAGGTGTAAGGACAGGAGGTGTAGGGACAGGTGGTGTAGGGACAGGAGGTGTAAGGACAGGAGGTGTAGGGACAGGAGGTGTAAGGACAGGTGGTGTAGGGACAGGAGGTGTAGGGACAGGAGGTGTAAGGACAGGAGGTGTAGGGACAGGAGGTGTAAGGACAGGAGGTGTAGGGACAGGTGGTGTAGGGACAGGAGGTGTAGGGACAGGATGTGTAGGACAGGAGGTGTAAGGACAGGAGGTGTAGGGACAGGTGGTGTAGGGACAGGAGGTGTAAGGACAGGAGGTGTAGGGACAGGAGGTGTAAGGACAGGAGGTGTAGGGACAGGATGTGTAAGGACAGGAGGTGTAAGGACAGGTGGTGTAGGGACAGGAGGTGTAAGGACAGGAGGTGTAAGGACAGGAGGTGTAGGGACAGGATGTGTAAGGACAGGTGGTGTAGGGACAGGATGTGTAAGGACAGGAGGTGTAAGGACAGGAGGTGTAGGGACAGGAGGTGTAAGGACAGGAGGTGTAGGGACAGGTGGTGTAGGGACAGGAGGTGTAGGGACAGGATGTGTAAGGACAGGAGGTGTAAGGACAGGAGGTGTAGGGACAGGTGGTGTAGGGACAGGAGGTGTAAGGACAGGAGGTGTAGGGACAGGATGTGTAAGGACAGGAGGTGTAAGGACAGGTGGTGTAGGGACAGGAGGTGTAAGGACAGGAGGTGTAGGGACAGGAGGTGTAGGGACAGGAGGTGTAGGGACAGGAGGTGTAAGGACAGGAGGTGTAGGGACAGGAGGTGTAGGGACAGGAGGTGTAGGGACAGGAGGTGTAGGGACAGGAGGTGTAAGGACAGGAGGTGTAGGGACAGGATGTGTAGGGACAGGTGGTTTAGGGACAGGAGTTGTAGGGACAGGAGGTGTAAGGACAGGAGGTGTAAGGACAGGAGGTGTAGGGACAGGAGGTGTAAGGACAGGAGGTGTAGGGACAGGATGTGTAGGGGCAGGAGGTGTAAGGACAGGTGGTGTAGGGACAGGAGGTGTAAGGACAGGAGGTGTAGGGACAGGAGGTGTAGGGACAGGAGGTGTAAGGACAGGAGGTGTAAGGACAGGAGGTGTAAGGACAGGAGGTGTAGGGACAGGATGTGTAAGGACAGGAGGTGTAAGGACAGGTGGTGTAGGGACAGGAGGTGTAAGGACAGGAGGTGTAGGGACAGGAGGTGTAAGGACAGGAGGTGTAAGGACAGGAGGTGTAAGGACAGGAGGTGTAGGGACAGGAGGTGTAAGGACAGGAGGTGTAGGACAGGAGGTGTAAGGACAGGAGGTGTAAGGACAGGAGGTGTAGGGACAGGATGTGTAAGGACAGGAGGTGTAAGGACAGGAGGTGTAGGGACAGGATGTGTAAGGACAGGAGGTGTAAGGACAGGAGGTGTAAGGACAGGAGGTGTAAGGACAGGAGGTGTAGGGACAGGAGGTGTAAGGACAGGAGGTGTAGGGACAGGATGTGAGGACAGGTGGTGTAAGGACAGGAGGTGTAAGGACAGGAGGTGTAGGGACAGGAGGTGTAAGGACAGGTGGTGTAGGGACAGGATGTGTAAGGACAGGAGGTGTAAGGACAGGAGGTGTAGGGACAGGTGGTGTAGGGACAGGAGTTGTAGGGACAGGAGGTGTAAGGACAGGAGGTGTAAGGACAGGAGGTGTAGGGACAGGTGGTGTAGGGACAGGAGGTGTAAGGACAGGAGGTGTAGGGACAGGATGTGTAAGGACAGGAGGTGTAGGGACAGGTGGTGTAGGGACAGGAGGTGTAAGGACAGGAGGTGTAGGGACAGGATGTGTAAGGACAGGAGGTGTAAGGACAGGAGGTGTAAGGACAGGAGGTGTAAGGACAGGAGGTGTAGGGACAGGAGGTGTAGGGACAGGAGGTGTAAGGACAGGAGGTGTAGGGACAGGAGGTGTAGGGACAGGTGGTTTAGGGACAGGAGGTGTAGGGACAGGAGGTGTAGGGACAGGAGGTGTAGGGACAGGAGGTGTAGGGACAGGAGGTGTAAGGACAGGAGGTGTAGGGACAGGAGGTGTAGGGACAGGAGGTGTAAGGACAGGAGGTGTAGGGACAGGATGTGTAGGGACAGGTGTAGGGACAGGAGGTGTAGGGACAGGAGGTGTAAGGACAGGAGGTGTAAGGACAGGAGGTGTAGGGACAGGAGGTGTAAGGACAGGAGGTGTAGGGACAGGATGTGTAGGGGCAGGAGGTGTAAGGACAGGAGGTGTATGTAGGGACAGGAGGTGTAAGGACAGGTGGTTTAGGGACAGGAGGTGTAGGGACAGGAGGTGTAAGGACAGGAGGTGTAAGGACAGGAGGTGTAGGGACAGGATGTGTAAGGACAGGAGGTGTAAGGACAGGTGGTGTAGGGACAGGAGGTGTAAGGACAGGAGGTGTAGGGACAGGAGGTGTAAGGACAGGAGGTGTAAGGACAGGAGGTGTAAGGACAGGAGGTGTAGGGACAGGAGGTGTAAGGACAGGAGGTGTAGGGACAGGAGGTGTAAGGACAGGAGGTGTAAGGACAGGAGGTGTAGGGACAGGATGTGTAAGGACAGGAGGTGTAAGGACAGGTGGTGTAGGGACAGGAGGTGTAAGGACAGGAGGTGTAGGGACAGGAGGTGTAAGGACAGGAGGTGTAAGGACAGGAGGTGTAAGGACAGGAGGTGTAGGGACAGGATGTGTAAGGACAGGAGGTGTAAGGACAGGTGGTGTAGGGACAGGAGGTGTAAGGACAGGAGGTGTAAGGACAGGAGGTGTAAGGACAGGAGGTGTAAGGACAGGAGGTGTAAGGACAGGAGGTGTAAGGACAGGAGGTGTAAGGACAGGAGGTGTAAGGACAGGAGGTGTAAGGACAGGAGGTGTAGGGACAGGAGGTGTAAGGACAGGAGGTGTAAGGACAGGAGGTGTAAGGACAGGAGGTGTAAGGACAGGAGGTGTAGGACAGGATGGTGTAAGGACAGGAGGTGTAAGGACAGGAGGTGTAGGGACAGGAGGTGTAAGGACAGGAGGTGTAAGGACAGGAGGTGTAAGGACAGGAGGTGTAGGGACAGGGGTGTAGGGACAGGAGGTGTAGGGACAGGAGGTGTAGGGACAGGAGGTGTAAGGACAGGTGGTTTAGGGACAGGTGGTTTAGGGACAGGAGTTGTAGGGACAGGAGTTGTAGGGACAGGAGGTGTAAGGACAGGTGGTTTAGGGACAGGTGGTTTAGGGACAGGAGTTGTAGGGACAGGTGGTGTAGGGACAGGAGGTGTAAGGACAGGAGGTGTAGGGACAGGATGTGTAAGGACAGGAGGTGTAAGGACAGGTGGTGTAGGGACAGGAGGTGTAAGGACAGGAGGTGTAGGGACAGGAGGTGTAAGGACAGGAGGTGTAGGGACAGGAGGTGTAAGGACAGGAGGTGTAGGGACAGGAGGTGTAAGGACAGGAGGTGTAGGGACAGGATGTGTAAGGACAGGAGGTGTAAGGACAGGTGGTGTAGGGACAGGAGGTGTAAGGACAGGAGGTGTAGGGACAGGAGGTGTAAGGACAGGAGGTGTAAGGACAGGAGGTGTAGGGACAGGATGTGTAAGGACAGGAGGTGTAAGGACAGGAGGTGTAGGGACAGGAGGTGTAAGGACAGGAGGTGTAAGGACAGGATGTGTAAGGACAGGAGGTGTAAGGACAGGTGGTGTAGGGACAGGAGGTGTAAGGACAGGAGGTGTAGGGACAGGGTGTAAGGACAGGAGGTGTAGGGACAGGATGTGTAAGGACAGGAGGTGTAGGGACAGGTGGTGTAGGGACAGGAGTTGTAGGGACAGGAGGTGTAAGGACAGGTGGTTTAGGGACAGGTGGTTTAGGGACAGGAGTTGTAGGGACAGGTGGTGTAGGGACAGGAGGTGTAAGGACAGGAGGTGTAGGGACAGGATGTGTAAGGACAGGAGGTGTAAGGACAGGTGGTGTAGGGACAGGAGGTGTAAGGACAGGAGGTGTAGGGACAGGAGGTGTAAGGACAGGAGGTGTAGGGACAGGATGTGTAAGGACAGGAGGTGTAAGGACAGGAGGTGTAGGGACAGGATGTGTAAGGACAGGAGGTGTAAGGACAGGAGGTGTAGGGACAGGAGGTGTAAGGACAGGAGGTGTAAGGACAGGAGGTGTAAGGACAGGAGGTGTAGGGACAGGAGGTGTAAGGACAGGAGGTGTAAGGACAGGTGGTGTAGGGACAGGAGGTGTAAGGACAGGAGGTGTAAGGACAGGAGGTGTAAGGACAGGAGGTGTGTAGGGACAGGATGTGTAAGGACAGGAGGTGTAAGGACAGGAGGTGTAGGGACAGGAGGTGTAAGGACAGGAGGTGTAAGGACAGGAGGTGTAAGGACAGGAGGTGTAGGGACAGGATGTGTAAGGACAGGAGGTGTAAGGACAGGAGGTGTAGGGACAGGAGGTGTAAGGACAGGAGGTGTAAGGACAGGAGGTGTAAGGACAGGAGGTGTAAGGACAGGAGGTGTAGGGACAGGAGGTGTAAGGACAGGAGGTGTAAGGACAGGAGGTGTAAGGACAGGAGGTGTAGGGACAGGATGTGTAAGGACAGGAGGTGTAAGGACAGGTGGTGTAGGGACAGGAGGTGTAAGGACAGGAGGTGTAAGGACAGGAGGTGTAAGGACAGGAGGTGTAGGGACAGGTGGTGTAGGGACAGGAGTTGTAGGGACAGGAGGTGTAAGGACAGGTGGTTTAGGGACAGGTGGTTTAGGGACAGGAGTTGTAGGGACAG
>JBBPBX010092624.1:0-13702 GCA_038048925.1 Garcialebias charrua
GTACAGTAGTTCTTTAGCTGCCCGTCCAACTTCATGCAGCCTCCTCCCTCGCTGAATACTCACTTTACTGAATACCTCACTGCTGCTTCACACACACTTTCTAATGTGAAGGTGGCACAGCTGAAGAGGATTATTATTTAATATATGTAAATAAATGTCTAAAAAACAAAAACTTTAATATATTTTTTAGACATTTATTTTGTAGAGTTACAGCTGTTGTTAATAAATGTGCCTGTGAGACAATTGGGACAAAGCTTTGACTCAGAAATATATTTTTATTATTACTTTATGGAAAGAACAAAAAATTGAGATATATATATCACCATTTTTCTTAAAATATTGAGATATTAATTTTGGTCCATATCGCCTAGCCCTAGTGCATAAAGATCACTTAAAGCTTGTCATCTAATGAGAAGTATACTGTACTACATGACCTTAGTAAAAGTACACAGTACTGTATACGGTTCTCTAATGAAGTATTGGAATTGTAAGAAGACTAACTTGCACCATCAAGACCAATGGGCTGGCATTCTGAAGGAAGAGAGGGGCTTTGAACAACTTTTCTGTGAATGTTTTCATTCCTGTTTTCAATTGAGTGGTGGTCATATATATTTTACAGTGCTATACTAATTATAGCACTGGAGCAAAGTCTAAATTAACTTTTTTAATTTTTTGTTAAATTTGATAGATTCTCCCCTAAAACGAGTACCGTACCCACATTTCATTCAACGGGATTATGTTTACAAAATTTCAGCAAATGTAATAATCTATTCAATTTTCATATTTGATCATTTATAAAATTACATTTATCACACTACCGGTACTTACTTCTCAGTATGGTTCTAAATATAATCATGTTTAGCAAGTCCAAACAGCTACAATGCCTTAATATTGTTAAAACATTGTAGTTTATCATAAATATCTGCAAAATTGCATACAAACACCTGAAACTTTCTCCCTTACAGAAAGAACTTTGTAATTTTGTTGTTTTTTTTGGGGGGGGGGGGGGGGGGATAAAGTTAAACAAAGACACACATCTTTGTCTGGGGCATATCAATATTAATCTTTTTAAGTTCATATTGTGTAATTATGCAAAGTAAAGCAGAAGACACAGCCTCCTCTATCACCATGAGAGACACCAAAAGGCTGAGAGTGCTCCAGTGGTGGCACTTTTTCCTTAGGAAGTTTAGTCAAGCGCACATGTTACACAGGTCTGTACAATGATGACAACACTCAGACCTCAATAACTTTTTTGGGTTTATTTTTGTTGGATTTTTGTGCTTTTATTACAAATAATCTTCTGCAGAAGGTAGGTAAAATAGAACAAGTACTGTATACAAACAAACAGAAAATACAAGCTTCCCAATAAACCCCACATCTGTCTAATAATCTTGAGTCCTCTATTTGTCCAACAATGATGTCCACAAAAACAAAATATTAAATTATTTAGTTTCACTGTAAACCTTTAGACATAAGCTATCCACCAATAGGCACACCCCCCCTCCCCGCACGCACGCACGCACGTACACACACGCACAAACACACACACACACCCACCCACACACACACACACACTAGGGGTGCACCGATAAATCGTCCAGCCGATTTATCGGCCCAGATTTCCTTAATTTTGGGAAATCGGAAATCAGTCAATACTTTCATGAAAAAACGATTTCATCTTTTTTTTTTTTTTTACAGCAATGAACTAAACTTCATTCATATTTCATGGCCTTATGGCCAGTTTCAAAAAAAAAAAAAGTTTGTATTGTTTCTAGGATATTGTTCAAGGGTACCGTATGTTAAAATAATTTTGGAAAATTTAAGGTGCATTGTGACCTTATAACATCTGACAGTGTTGCTTATATATAAGCTTATACTGTATATAAAACAAAATCGGTATCGCCCAAAATCGGAATCGGCAGGTCAGACTTTTTAGAAATTGGTGATCAGCCAGAAAACTGCAGTTGGTGCACCCCTAATACATACGGTACATAATACAAGGGCGCCCAGCCCTGTCAACAGAACCGAGCACCCTGCCTACTAGGGATGGGAATTGATAAGAAATTATCAATATCGATGCCTTTATCGATGTCATTTATCGATTCGATTCCTTATCAATTCTGTTATCAATTCTCATTTGGGTAATAAAATATAGTAAACCATTTGTGTTCATAAAGAATTTATTTATGGATTTTTTCCCATATTTTTAGACTCATTTTTCGCTCTGATTCTTCGTTTTTCATTTTTGGCGAAAATGGTGCAGTACCAGTTTCGGCCGCTTTAGAGGCGCTGTAGGCAGCAGCCAGCAGAGGACTCAGAGAGTGAAGAGGAAGAGGGACCACTTCCAGAAGTTTATACCACTCATAAACCACACCGCGGATTTTTAAATCCAGCTGATTTCACATTTGGTTCAGCTCAGGAGCCCGTCTGCTATAGTGAGGTAAGAAATATATTTTTAAGCGTTTATTTAGCTAAATTTAAAGAAACAAAGCGTCCGGTTTGACCCGCCTGGCGCCTGCATAAAAATCAGCGAACTTTTTTTTTAAATCCAGCTTATTTGAACATTTCGTTAAACTCAAGAGTACGTCTACTATTAAGTCAGCTAAGAAATATATTTTTTAAGCGTTTATTTAGCTAAATTTAAAGAAAGAAAGCGTCCGGTTTGACCCGCCTGGCGCCTGCCTAAAATTCCGCGAACTTTTTTTTTTTAAATCCAGCTGATTTGAACATTTCGTTAAGCTCAGAAGGACGTCTGCTATGAAGTCAGCTAAGAAATATTTATTTAGACACCACCACGCCACCACCACTCGGGCGCGGCGTCTGTGATGTCAGCGCTTAAACACGTCACCACCAGGAGTCTGCAGAACCGATAAGCTGAATCGTTAAGACAAGCATCCTACAATTCCATGGAATTGGACTTTTAAGAACCGGTTCTCTAACAGAACCGGTTCTCGGTTCCCATCCCTACTGCCTACCAACCTGCCCTCCACCCGCTAGTACTGATGTAGCACTGCTAGTGGTGCGCAATACAGACGCGCTAGCTAAAAAGTTACAGGAGTAGTAGCTTTTTAGCTAGCCGCAGGGCCCACATGAGTTTCCTTCAGGGTATGTTCTATAAATGGCACTTGTCAATCAAGGAGCACTGTCTAAAAATCATTTTTTTGTTTGTTTTTTGAGTACCCTGTAATAACATTTGCACAGGCATGAATTTGAAATGAAAATGTTTAAATAAAAACTTTTCGTGTGTTTTGTCATCTATAAAAAGGTACTGGTATATGATCTCCAGTTGAAGTGCTCTTCTTGGACTCTCACTAACGAGCACTGAATTCTAATAATAAACAGTTTGATTTTATGGATTTATTCATTCTTACTTACTGTCTGAACTCAAACAACACATAAATACAGCTGATGTAGTTTATAATAAATAAATGTGGCAGAGTGCTGTTGAATGTCAGTGTATAACAAAGGCTGCTTGTTGTGAGTAAAAGGGATATTTCAGAGAGTCAGAGTCAGAGATTCTTATTGTCATTCGCACCACATGTGGTACATGTGATGAAACGAGATTATGTACACTGGGTCCCAGTTACATCCAACAATAAAAAGTAAAAGAAAAACGGTAATAACATCTAAGATATGAACTAAGAAAAACACCAACTAAAAATACACTAAGCCCTAATATCATAGAATAACATTACTCCAAACAGCAGAACGAACATGAGTTTGTATGAGCGGATGAACACAAATGAACACAGCAGCATGAAACAGATTTTTGTCTGCAGCAACATGAAACAGATCAGCAACATGAACAGATCAGCAGCAATATGAAACAGATCAGCAGCACCATGAAACAGATCAGCACCATGAAACAGATCAGCAACATGAACAGATCAGCAACATGAACAGATCAGCAGCAATATGAAACAGATCAGCAGCACATGAAACAGATCAGCAGCACCATGAAACAGATCAGCAACATGAAACAGATCAGCAACATGAAACAGATCAGCAGCAACATGAACAGATCAACCGCAACATGAAACAGATCAACCGCAACATGATATTTCACAGTGATTATTCTGGTTAGATATTCATGAGTCCAACAGCCTCAGGGTAGAAGCTGTTCCTCAGTCTAGTGGTTCTACATTTAATGCTCCTTAACCTCCTTCCTGAGGGGAGTGGGGCAAAAAGTGTGTGTGCTGGGTGAGTGGGGTCCTTCATGATGCAGGTGGCTCTCTTCCTGCATCTGGAGGTGTAGATGTCTGTGATGGTGGGGAGACTGACTCCAACAGACTTCTGTGCAGCCTTCACCACTCTCTGTAAGCTTTTCTTTCTGCAACTGTGCAGCCTCCATGCCACACGTTGATGCTGGAGCACAGGATGCTCTCCACTGCACACCTGTAGAAGGAGGTGAGGACTGAGCTTCCCAGACCAGCTCGTCTCAGCCGCCTGAGGAAGTGGTCTCTGATGAGCTTTCTTGATCAGGCTGGTGGTGTTGTTGCTCCAGCTGAGGTTATTGTTCGTGTACCGTATTTTTCGGATTATAGGTCGCACCATTTTATGGTTTTTTCAAGGCCTGCGACCTATAATCCGATGCGACCTATTTATGGATTTTTTTCCATATTTTTAGACCAATTTTTGACTCAGATATCAGCCTTTTTCACTTTTGCAGAAAAATTGTGCAGTACCACTTTTGGCCACTAGGGACGCTGTGGCGCTGTGCAATACCACTTCCAGTGGAGTACACCGACCCAAGAAGAAGAAGAAGACCGTTTCCAGCTGCATGTGTCCCAAAATTAGGGGTGGGCGATACTGAGAATTTTGGAATCGATCCGATACCAAGTAAATACTGTGCTAGAATCGCATACTTCGACACCGATTCCGATACTTGGGGGCGCTGTTGAGCCGCACAAAATTGAACAGTGTGAGTAACAAAATATTTGCCCATCACCTCTTTTACAACACACAGTTGTTTAAATAAAAGTCACCAGTGCAAAATAACAAAAAAGCAGCAATGTTACAAAAACATAACACTGTCAAAATCACAAAAACAGTGATAAGTGATAAACAAAAACAAAAAAAAGCGCGACAACAAAGCATCGATTCCACAGCGCTAGTATCGATTCGATACCAAGTACCACCTTGGTATCGATAGTATCGATACTAGAATCGATACGCCCACCCCTACCCAAAATAAGCTCCTATGCTCGGATTGACTGTGTGCCTGCTGGCCTGGATGTAGCGGTTAGCTTTGTGTTTCTTAGCTGGGTTTTTTGCAAGATAAGTCAAGAACCACTCAGCGGATTTTTCTGAAACTTACAGAATGGAATCACAGTGTGGATGTTTACAAGTGAGTACCGGTAGCTTTATTAGATGTTTGAGGGAAAAAAAAAACGATCTTTTAGCTTAGCTTTTTGTTAGCTCGTGGCTGTTATTCTGTTTACCGGAATGTTAGAAATAGCTTCAAAACCACTCGGTGTATATTTTTTCTGATTACAGAGTTTAAATTATAAGACATTAATGTACGTAACGATGGTCTATAGAAAATTTGATACCAAGTACCACCTTGGTATCGATAGTATCGATACTAGAATCGATACGCCCACCCCTACCCAAAATAAGCTCCTGTGCTCGGATTGACTGTGTGCCTGCTGGCCTGGATGTAGTGGTTAGCTTTGTGTTTCTTAGCTGGGTTTTTTGCAAGATAAGTCAAGAACCACTCAGCGGATTTTTCTGAAACTTACAGAATGGAATCACAGTGTGGATGTTTACAAGTGAGTACCGGTAGCTTTATTAGATGTTTGAGGGGGGAAAAAAACGATCTTTTAGCTTAGCTTTTTGTTAGCTCGTGGCTGTTATTCTGTTTACCGGAATGTTAGAAATAGCTTCAAAACCACTCGGTGTATATTTTTTCTGATTACAGAGTTTAAATTATAAGACATTAATGTACGTAACGATGGTCTATAGAAAACATTTGACATAAAATTCGATTTTTTATTCATATTCTTAGAGGCGGACTTCCCGTGTCTTTTTCACTTTTTTATTTCAGTTTACTTCAGTTTTCTTATCAAAAACTTCTAAACCACTCAGTGTATATTTTTTCTGATTACAGAGTTTAAATTATAAGACATTAATGTACGTAACGATGGTCTATAGAAAACATTTGACATAAAATTCGATTTTTTATTCATATTCTTAGAGGCGGACTTCCCGTGTCTTTTCACTTTTTTATTTCAGTTTACTTCAGTTTGCTTATCAAAAACTTCTAAACCACTCGGTGTATATTTTTTCTGATTACAGAGTTTAAATTATAAGACATTAATGTACGTAACGATGGTCTATAGAAAACATTTGACATAAAATTCGATTTTTTATTCATATTCTTAGAGGCGGACTTCCCGTGTCTTTTCACTTTTTTATTTCAGTTTACTTCAGTTTGCTTATCAAAAACTTCTAAACCACTCGTATATTTTTTCTGATTACAGAGTTTAAATTATAAGACATTAATGTACGTAACGATGGTCTATAGAAAACATTTGACATAAAATTCGATTTTTTTATTCATATTCTTAGAGGCGGACTTCCCGTGTCTTTTCACTTTTTTATTACAGTTTACTTCAGTTTTTTCATTCATTCAACCTTTATTTATACAGGCTAGCCTCGTTGAGTCACGGGGACTCATTTACAAGAGGGACCTGTCTCACTCACACCAAACAACCATCCACTCTCACACTCACACCTAGGGTCAATTTAGAGTCACCAATCAGCCTAACAAGCATGTTTTTTGGTCTGTGGGAGGAAACCGGAGTACCCGGAGGAAACCCACGCATGCACGGGGAGAACATGCAAACTCCACCCAGAAAGGCCCCGGACCGGGATTTGAACCGGCAACCTTCTCGCTGAGAGGCAGCAGCTCTACCAGTTGTGCCACCGTGCTGCCCATACCATACACAGTTTGCTTATCAAAAACTTCTAAACCACTCAGTGTATATTTTTTCTGATTACAGAGTTTAAATTATAAGACATTAATGTACGTAACGATGGTCTATAGAAAACATTTGACATGAAATTATTTTTTATTNAAAACTTCTAAACCACTCAGTGTATATTTTTTCTGATTACAGAGTTTAAATTATAAGACATTAATGTACGTAACGATGGTCTATAGAAAACATTTGACATAAAATTCGATTTTTTTATTCATATTCTTAGAGGCGGACTTCCCGTGTCTTTTCACTTTTTTATTTCAGTTTACTTCAGTTTGCTTATCAAAAACTTCTAAACCACTCGGTGTATATTTTTTCTGATTACAGAGTTTAAATTATAAGACATTAATGTACGTAACGATGGTCTATAGAAAACATTTGACATAAAATTTGATTTTTTTATTCGTGTTTTCTGAGAGGCGGACTCGTCTCGTGTTAGCTTCTGTTAGCTTCTCTTTATGTTATAAATTGCTTCGAAACCAATAGGTATATAGTATAAGTATATTTATTTCTGCTTACAGAGTAATTATAAGGCTTTAATGTACAGGTAGTCCCCGATTTACGAGCGCTCTGATCTACGAGGTTCCAGACTTACGAGCTGGCGAATTTTTGGAAAAAACGCAAAAAATACTGAGTTTTCATGTGTTTTTTCACCACAGTTCGTTAGCTAAACATGTGGACACACGTTTCCGATCATTTTTATGCACTCATAAGCAGTTTTTTGATGAAAAACGAGTGTTTGTAGTCGCGCTAGCGAAACCGTTCCAATTTACGAGCGAAATTCCGGACTTACGAGAGACATGGCAACCGTTCCGAAATACGAGATTTCCGGTTTACGAGCAACTCGTTGTAACGGATCTCGCTAGTAAATCGGGGACTACCTGTACTTAACTATGTCCTGGAAAAAACATTTGACATAAAATTCGATTTTTTTATTCGTGTTTTCTGAGAGGCGGACTCGTCTCGTGTTTAGCTTCTGTTAGCTTCTGGCAGACATTAGCAGCAGAGCTAAAGACTCGGTCCATATTGCCGGGTTGACTCAGCGGTCACACGGCGCGTCAGCAGTGGATGACGCGTTACGTCGGCGGTGACGTAGGTGCGACCTATATTCCGGTGCGACCTATTTATGAATTTTTCCAATTTCTTGGCAATAATTGGACACTGCGACCTATATTCCGGTGCGACCAATAATCCGAAAATACGGTACACCCAAGTACTTGTATCTGGAGACCACTTCCACCACAGATCCTCTTATGTTCAGTGGGGTGTGTTTGTTCCTTCTGAAGTCCACAATCATCTCCTTTGTCTTCTTCTTTGCACCAGCTCTCCAGGTGTTCCACCTCCTGCCTGTAGCTGGACTCATCATTGTTTGTGATGCATCGCACCACAGCTGTATCATCTGCAAACTTTACGATAGGACAGCCTGGATGGTAGCTGCACAAGCATGTGAGCAGAGTGAACAGGAGAGGGCTCAACACACATCCTTGAGGAGAGCCAGTGCTGAGGGTTATGGTGGAGGAGGAGAAGTTGTGGATCCTCAATGACTGTGGTCTGTTTGTTACTGTATTTTATTTACCGGTAGTTGTTTACATGCATTTTAATTTAACTTAAAAGTGCAACTAAAGTCTTAAGCTTTTACAGAATGATTGTTGAGCTTTTACAGTTGTGTTTTGTCATTACCTTCTGCCTTATCAGACAGTGTTCCATTCAAATGTTTGGTTACGTTTAAAGGAGAAATGAAAAGTGTTTTTAAGCTAATAGTAGTCTAATGAAAAGCATAAAATAAGCTTGTTGAGAAATTTTCACAAGTCAAAAATGTCATCCTAACTCAAATTTAGACTTTGCAAAGTGAAGAAATTCTCATCTGGTGTTTTTGACCCCCCTCCCCCTGCCTGCTCTCCGTCCCCTGAATATGACATAGGCAGTGCAACTGGAGTTCATCCTCATACAGTAATATTAGTGTGTGTATCTAGTTGTGGACAAAAAGGTTTCAGTGTGTATCCTCATACAGTAATATTAGTGTGTGTATCTAGTTGTGGACAAAAAGGTTTCAGTGTGTATCCTCATACAGTAATATTAGTGTGTGTATCTAGTTGTGGACAAAAAGGTTTCAGTGTGTATCCTCATACAGTAATATTAGTGTGTGTATATAGTTGTGGACAAAAAGGTTTCAGTGTGTAGCAATTAGGGATGCAGCAAAAAAAATCTATTTTTAAAGAATCAAGATTCTTAGTCCTGGCGATTCAGAATCGATTCTAAAAGCCCCAAAATCGATTTTAAAACTTTTTTTAATTTTATATTGTATTTTTACCGCTCCTGTGCATTCGGCCGCTGTAGAATTTTGGCCGTGTAGGGCCACCGTAGTTAGTTAGCCAGGCAGCTCTCTATGGAGCCTGCTAGCAAGGAGACATTGAGCATGTTTCAACTTGCTCCTTCATCTTTAAAAATCATTTTAGATCCTACTATGTTCTGGGGAAGACAGAGCTTAACAAGACATTGGTAACTGTTTCAGGACATTTTCAACACCCCCACTTCCACGTTAGCATACGGCGCTAGCATGCTAACGTTAGCATACGGCGCTAGCATGCTAACGTTAGCATGCGGCGGCTAACGCACGGCTATTCGTATTTCCAGGATAGAAATGCCCATTAATGCACTAAATCACCAAACTGTTTTTGACAAACTAAAGTGATATCCTTCAGATTCAAAAAAGTCTTCTGCTTCCATTTTAAATGACAGACAGGAGGACAGTAATGATGGGTTTATAGCTTCAGTGTTATTGTAAGATAGCAAAGGAGGTCTTAATTGTGTCATAAAAGTGCGTCCAGAAAAGTACTACAGAAATCACTGCACTTCGGCATGTAGCAGGAAAAATGTAAAAAACTATTTCTTTAAGCTACTGACTTGAAAAAAGCATACTAAGTATGTTTATGTGTGTTGTTTACTATATGAAATTCTTGTTATATCGATTTTTTCAGATTTGATTACATTTCTCCTTTAAAATGACTAACCTGCCTTCTGATAATATAGGTGTTACCAAAGTATTTCATGTATGTGAGGTAGATTTGTACAAACTTTGTGCATTTAGATTAGAATGTACATTTTGTATTGTTAAAAAAATCCAAATCATGTTCAAATCAACTTGGATTACAAGCAATTGGCGTTATTAACCAGTCTATGTTATGCTCTGGTGCCTCCACAGTGTCGTGTTTTACTTATGCTTTAGCCCCAGTGCAATGCTAACTAATTACTGTCCTTTTTCTGTGGTGTATTTTTACACAAAAATGTCTATTGTCAATTTTTGATTTTTAATAGCAGTTGAATGTAGTAATAATGTGCTAACTGTGCCTTTTTTGCGGTAACCAAATGCACCAAAACTTTCTCTAGGCTTCTAACTTGTGGTTAGATCACGTCTGCATCAAAATAAATTAATCAAATAATCAAATCAAGACACATTTCCACATCTTGGTTTTTCCATCCTGATACTTCATGTAGGAACTCCTACTAAAATGACATGACAACACACCAAGCAGCAGAGATGTAATCTGGATATCTCAGGATTTAAAAAAAGAGGCTGCAGCTGATTAAACATACATAAAAATATAAGCAAAAAATAAATAAATAAAACTTAATTAATATGATTCTGTAGATAGGCAGCATGGTGGCGCAACTGGTAGAGCTGCTGCCTCTCAGCGAGCAGGTCTCCGGTTCAAATCCTGGTCTGGGGCTTTTCTGGGTGGAGTTTGCATGTTCTCTCTGTGCATGCGTGGGTTTTCTCCAGGAACTCCAGTTTCCTCCCACAGACCAAAAACATGCATATTAGGCTGATTGGTAACTCTAAATTGTCCCTAGGTGAGAGAATGAATGGTTGTTTGTCTCGTTTGTCTCTATGTGTCCGTGTAATGGACTTGCGACCTGTCCAGGGTGTACCCCGCCCCTCGCACAGTGATTGCTGGACATGGGCACCGGTGACCCCCATGACCCAAAATGGAAGAAGTGGGTAAAAGATAATGGATGGATGGATTCTGTACATACAGTAGTCCCTCGTTTCTCGCGGGGGGATCCGCACCCTGAAGACACGAGGTAAGTGAAAAACCACGAAGTAGGAATAGTAGTACAAGAAGTAAGTAGTATTCACACTTCAAACGAGACTAATCAAACTCTTGTTGAGGAACCTGCAACCAAGAGAAGATGTTGGGTATCTAACTTGAGTTGATGTAGATTTTGAAACCGGTCCTTAGTTTGAAAAAGTTTTTAATTTTGGCCCCCTTTTGTAAGTGGGTTTGACACCCCTGCTCTAAACGCTCTAAGCACAGAATGTCATGATTTCAGCTCCCTGTCTCCTCTGCTCTCTGCCACCTGCAAGCACTCTTAGCCACGCCCACTTTTACACTCTGCACGGAGAACAGCTGATCAGCTGCAGCAGGAAGTTCATCCTGCATTTTGGTCTGCACAAAGGTGCAGAAGGAAACTTTTTATGCAGCTGTGTGGGCTGCATAAAGGTGCAGCAGATGCTAAATAATTTAAAATAATTTATTTTAAATAAAAATTCCATGCCAACTGTGTGGCTCATCCATCAATCAGCCAATTGTGTCATGTCCAGTCTTATTTTGAAAAACTGCGATACAGCGAGTCCGCTATAAACGAACTGCGAAGTAGCGAAGGGAGTGGAGGTATTGAACATATACAGTATATGCAGTCTGTGTGTGTGCATGTGCGTAAGTTATAAACCTTGGAAAAGAATAGTCTTGCACAGCTTTTTTCAAGTTGCTACTCTGAACTCTGCCACACTTTTAGCTATACAGGTATTTATAACTGTCATAACTTCTAGGTCATGTAAGATATCATGCATGTTAATTGTAATTTTTTCTAAAATCTTTTACATCAACCTGCTAGGGGACTACAGATGAAAATTAGCCTCTTTGACTAAATCAGGCATATTTATGTGATGTGTTCATATTGATTAATATGCGTTGTCCCTTTATGACATAAAGAAACTGAATGAATGAGGCATCTTCTCCTATCATTTCACTTTTGCAACAACAAACATGGCGGCAATGTTGACGTACAATTCAGCGCTCAATGAGGCGTCTACATATACAGTATACAGTACGTCTGTGGCTGTTCACTGCTTTGGCTGTGCTGAAAGTGAAACTTAAAGTGAACAGCCATGATGTAAAAGTAGTCTGCATGCACCCTCTGCTGGATACATTGTACTATTACAGTTGGTTCACAGCATTTTAAGGATGAAAGCTTGAAGTGCTTATATCGACGCATAATGGGACAGTTATTACCGATGACTATATGTCCCCAAACGCCTATATCACCCAAAAATATCGTTTTTGGCCTAGGTTGTTTAAAAAAGAAAAACAGACTTCTGAATAAATCTGTATACTGTATCTGGATAAATATAGAGAAAAAGAAACTTACATTCCTGTTTTTAGTGTGTTTAGTGTGACCCTGTTTCTGGTGTAATACTGTATACTGTAGTGTGGTGTTGTCCTGTGTGATCATATGCAGTGATTTTGTGTATTTGGTGTGACTGCATGCAGTATTTTTGAGTGCTCATGTGCAGTGCTTTTATGCAGCCATTTGCAGTGTTTTTAGTGTGTTTGTCATGAACTTGTGAAGTGTTTGGCATTGCTGTGTACAATGTTATACGTATTAGTGTGTTAGGCATGACCCTGCACTACTGTATGTTTATGTGTTTGGCATGACCTTGCACAGTGTTTTTAGCATGTTTGGTGTTAACATGTGCTGTATATTTATGTGTGAGGGACCATTGTAGTGTTTTTAAGTATGTTTGATGTCACCTGATGCGATCAGAGTTTTTAATGTGTTTGGTAACCCTATGCAGTATTGTTGTGTACAGTATTTGGTGTTAGTGCATGCAGTATTTTTGATGCTCATGTGCAGTGCTTTTTGTGCAACCATTTGCAGTATGTTAGTGTGTTTGACATGACAGACTGCAGTGTTTTAGTCAGAGTCAGAGTCAGAGTCAGAGAGTCAGAGAGTCTTTATTGTCATTTGCACCGCATGTGGTACATGAGATGAAAACGAGATTATGTACACGAGGTCCCAGTTACATCCAACAACAATGAAAGAGAAAAACAGTAATAACATCTAGAACTAACTAAGAAAAACATCAACTAGTAATACACTAAGCCTAATATAGTGGGAATAAACAGCAGCACGAACATGAGTTTGTATGAGCAGATGGTCACAGATGAATACAGCAACAAGAAAACAGATCAGCATCAGCATGATGTGATATTTTGCAGTGTTTATTTTTTTATTTTATTTTTATTTATTCATGAGTCTAACAGCCTCAGGGTAGAAGCTGTTCCTCAGTCTAGTGGTTCTATGTGGTTTGGTGTGATTTAGTGCAGTGCACTTTGTGCGACCACGTGTAGTTTTAGTGTTTTTGGCATGGCCATGTGCAGAGTTTTTGGTGTGACCAAATAAACGGATTTGTTTAGTATGATTGTGTGCAGTGTTTTAAGGGATTTGGCCATGTCCAGTGTTTTGTGTGTTTCTAATGTGGTTGTGTGCAGTCTTTTTTTTATTATTTTGGGTCAATTTAATGTGACCACGTGCAGTGTTTTTTGTGTATACTGTACCGTGGGCACAGCTTTTAGTTTAGCAATTTGTGCATTGCTGTTAGTGGATTTGGATATGTGCAGTGTACGTTTTGAGCACATTTTGTGACCCTGTGCTGC